>JAWPHD010001800.1:0-293550 GCA_037043455.1 Cyrtodaria siliqua | reverse complement strand
GAAGGGAGAGCCGTTTTGTTTTTTTTTCGTATTTTTTTTGCCGTGCTTAAATCTGTCCATGAGCGTGTTAACATTTTGCTCTGTAATGTTTCTATATTTTGGAAGTGTTATTATATTGGTGATTATAAATAAAACAAAAAACTAAAAAAATGACTCGAAGAAAGTGATGTATGTATTGTCAGTGGTATTTATTTATTAACAGATTGTAGTACAGTGCATTGGGGAGTATAGAATCATTGGTAGTAAAGAATCATTTTCTGTTTAAATTCAATTTTCTCAGATCATGTATTTTAGATTATTTTAAAAAATTTCAGGCTTGAAGATATATCATATAAGCATACATATATGCAGCGGTGAAATGATTTAAAAAATTCATTCTGTCGCAATAAATTGAGATATAAATATTTGCTGTTATAATAAAAGGTAGGGACAAAAGTCAAAATGTAATCATCAAATAAGTTCACTTGTTAAAGTTTTGCACTTCTAGGGATTACAATGAAATTATGTAAATATTGGTGCAAAAATCACTACCGGTATTGAAAAGTACAGTAATTTCAGAAATGTTGCTATCGTATAACTAAAAGGGTAAATCTAAATCAGAAATTAAATAGACATTTTCCTTTCATTTTAGATGTTTACCCCAGGTGATTCTATAACCCACAACCCACTGTATTATTGTTTATTATTGTTTAAAGTATTATATTAATATTCGCTATCCAGTATTATTGTGTGCTGATATACATGTACCAGATCTATATAGTGACTTTTACTTTTGTAAGAATTTTGCTTTTAATATTTTAAAGAATAAAGTATTATATTTATTATGTTATCTTGTTCAGTTATTTAAAAAGAAACCCCCAATGCCAGCATGGTTAGAAATATTGCTAGTGAATTTCCATTGGTAGATGTGGATGAAGAAATGTGTTTCTGTTGAAGAATGATTGGTTGCTATATATAAAATCAGTTTCATTGGTTGCTATTTATAGATAGAAGGCATGGCAACAAAGGATGGAGGGTCTCATATTGCTGTAGAGTAGAACGCACACATGATCATTGGCATTCATTTTAATGCAAATTTCAGCAACATCAGCATGTTTTACCTTGTATCTACTCTGCAAAATCAGAAGTACAAGAGTTACATTACGTGGTCCGAGTATTAACTTTCATACCCCATCCAACCCCTTCTCCAAGAAGCGAAAACGGGCTGGAGTATGAAATAAAACCTTAATTTCGGCATAAAAAGTTTGCATTTTGTAAAATTAAAACATTTTAATAGGTAATTTTAAACAGGTTATCGCAATGTTTCAGTAAAAAATGTTTTAAGGATGGTTTATTGTCGAAATATCCGTTATAAAATCCTCTAATATAAGCTTTCCCATTGCTTAATGGGACCACATAATGTAGCCTAATGCTTTCTTCAGCAAAGTTTTGTAATTGTTAACATAAAACATCGAAAATTACAATGAAATGCATTGATATCTTGTTATATTTATACCCCCCGCCTTCACAAAGTGAAGTGAGGGCTAGATAGAAATCCTGTTGTCCGTAACATCGCGTCCCGTCCCATCCCATCCCATCGTGTAACATGTTTGTCCCGTCCCGTCGCATTGCGTAACACTCTTTATTATTAGCATTTCTAAAACATTTTTGAATGGGTTGTTCCCAAACTTCATATACTCCTAACAACTGATGACCTTATATTCCTCTACATCTCCCATGGTTGATTGCCTAATTTACTACAGAATTATGGCCCTTTGTTTGACTTACAATGAAAAAAGAAAAGTGGGGGTATTCATCACATTCAGTGATAGTTCTAGTTTAAAAAGTTACAAAATAATGGCCAAGATTTGAAATCTATATCCACTGGCCTGATCTTTTGAAACTTTCATAATTCTCATAATCAGATTTTTACAACATTCTTGACTAATTTACCATAAAAATATTCATACACACAAATGGCTTTGTTCTATGAACATAAACTTGACCAAATATTTATGATAATGGCATATGGATCAATTAAAGAGGCTTTGTTCCAAATGGATTTATTATACAAATCTTTTGAAGCCAGATTGTCTAAGGTTAGCATATTTGAATATAGTTTTATCTCTTTCACTTTACAGTTTGATGCTAACTTTGTATGTATTTGTAACATTTTTCACTGCATTTAATGTTCGTATATGACATTAACTTGTCTATTAAAAATCTATAATTAGTTCTTACAACTTCATACATAATTAAAAGTAATGGAACTTTACTGCTTTATGAAAAATTGTAAACATATTCAGGTAACAATGTTTTATTTTAAGGACATACTTAATATATTTTATAATCAGAAAAAAATGGAATTTCCAATTAATTAGAATATTCTTTGTACGTACTTGTATGAATCTAATTAATGATTTCTCCCCCTATTCCCTCCCCGTATCAGGATCGGCTCAATGACGTGCTGAAGAGATGGCAGGAGTACCGTGCCAACCTGGAGACGACAGATCGCTTCCTCAACCAGGAGTTTCCTCATTGGCTGAAGGACACGGATTCCGACATTCCCGACAGTAAAAATGATGCTCAACGGAAGATGGAGGGAGTCAAGGTTAGTGTAGATTTTTTTTTAGCTCATCGTCTGCGTCCCATGGTTAACGTTGTGTATGTAAGCTTGTATCTCGGAAACTACTTCACATAATGGATTGAAATTTGATACATGTCTTTGGCAATTTAGGCAACATCATATGCTGGCCCATTTTGGTTAACGTTTTGTACCGTATTTACTCGATGAGTCCGGACACTCATTAATTCCGGACACCTAATTAATTGAAGGAAATAATAAAACTAGTGTTCGGACATATTAAAAATCAACCTTATTTCATCAGTTTTGATGGTTTTATAAATTCGGACATCGGGAAAAGATGAACTATTCGCTGAAAATGACAGGTTAAAATTACTTCTTCTAATTGCTGACTGCATCCCGATAATTACCAACAGAAGCAGCAGAATATACTTCAATGAATTTAATTGTAACTTGTTTGATGCAATTAAATAAAAAGTTTTTGATCGTGATTTTTTACTGTTATTAACGAGCCATTTTGAAACAATTACTGACCCCATGCTATAAACATCCATGTAAATTCTGTGTAATCGGTCAGGCGCGTGTTGAAACAATTGTTTACACCAGGTAAAACCATTCCAATGTAGGTGTTACGGGTTGTTTTGGTAGCTAGTGGGCCATTCCATTATCTGGCATTACCCGCAAAAAAATACGGACTCGCTCACACAGGTAAAGTGCTATGCGATTTGATGTCTGTTTGTACAGAGATCAAATATTTTTTATTTCATACTATAAGCATGGCATGCCTTATTTTTTAGCTTCGATTTGAGGAATAACATGATGGTGCAATTAAATGGACAAAGAACACGACTATTTTATAATTTTAATTTTTTTTTTCTTTTTTTTTTTTCTGCAATACTTTTTATGTTTTTATTTTGTAATAAAATAATTAACATGTTTAAAAATTGCATTGTGTCATTATTCAATAAAGTTTATTGCTACATTTCAATCAAAATATATTAATTTAATATAATAAATTACATGTCATAATTGTTTATTAGTTCATCGTTTACACATTTTTTATTAGTTCATTGTTGTACATTGAATCGCATATAGCCCAGTATACTATTACACAGTCCGCACTAGCCAGCATTAACTACACTTGTGACTAGAACGTGACAGTTCCACAGATCAAACAGTGTACCGCTCACTCACTGCAAAATTCAAAGAAATAACCTACTCTACCCGCGTGTAAAGTGTGTCTCACAGGTTTTAGGGTTTGCTCATGTTAAGTACCGTAATTTTAGACAGTTTATAGAATAGCCGAATAATTACCAATAAGTGATAATTAATGGACGGATTTTCGTAATTACCGTGAACTACGAAGGTGAGATTGCCCCGAACATCACAAGTAAAAATACTTACCATAGAATGTTAATTTACGGTTCCTCTCAAAATATTCGGACATTGGCAAATATGCGTTAATTTTGGAAAGTTATATTTCCGGACACCAACATTTTTTATTATTTTACCCCGTCCGAACTGATAGAGTAAATACGGTATATAAGCTTGTAAGGTTTTTGTCAAAGAGTGTGACAGATGAGTGTCTGCACTGACAGGCGGTGTCTCTTGGTTGTTTAATGTTTATTGATATTATCTGGATTCCAACTACTTAACTGTATGAATAAACTGTATGTTTCTATGACCTGCAAGTTTTCGAGTAACAACACGGATGTGGTTTGAAACCCATGGTGGGCTGGCATGGCAATGGATAGCACAGAGGACTCAGGTTCACCACTGAGTTTCTTCGGTGTGTTCTTGGTCAAGACACTTTCTCTTAGCCGCATCAGTCGGATGGGGTGGGGATGTTAACTGGGCGTCCCATGTATCAGAATCTATTCTCCAAGCATGTTAAAGAATTCACTCGCACTTCGCTTCCCTTTCTTAATTTCCTCCAAGGTTACCAATCTAAATGAAACTTGACATGTGTAAAGCAGAATGTTAAATAATGATATTATTTGTTACTTCACCACAGGGTATGTTGGATCGATTGACAACAATGAGACAGGAGATAGACAACTCCGCCCACCGTTGCGAGAATCTAGGTAGTGTGGAAAACCTGGACGAGTCTGACATGCCGGAGAACACGCCCATCCATAAACTAGCCGAAACTGTCAATCTGGCATTGCAGCAAGCTACAGGCGAGGTGAGTTGATGGACAATGCAATGTGTATCAGATTTACAGACTACATGCTCCTTTACCAATCTGACTGACCTATAACGTGCACCATTCTTTACCTACCCATAGGTTACACACACCATTCACACTCAATTTGTTGACCTATCTTTAAGTTACAATTACCATTCTTTGGCCCACCTATAAGTTACAATTACCATTCTTTGGCCCACCTATAAGTTACAATTACCATTCTTTGGCCCACCTATAAGTTACAATTACCATTCTTTGGCCCACCTATAAGTTACAATTAACATTCTTTGGCCCACCTATAAGTTACAATTAACATTCTTTGGCCCACCTATAAGTTACAATTAACATTCTTTGGCTGACCTATAAGTTAAAATTACCATTCTTTGACTGACCTATAAGTTACAATTACCATTCTTTGGCCCACCTATAAGTTACAATTACCATTCTTTGGCCCACCTATAAGTTACAATTACCATTCTTTGGCCCACCTATAAGTTACAATTACCATTCTTTGGCCCACCTATAAGTTACAATTACCATTCTTTGGCCCACCTATAAGTTACAATTACCATTCTTTGGCCCACCTATAAGTTACAATTAACATTCTTTGGCTGACCTATAAGTTAAAATTACCATTCTTTGACTGACCTATAAGTTACAATTACCATTCTTTGGCTGACCTATAAGTTACAATTACCATTCTTTGGCCCACCTATAAGTTACAATTAACATTCTTTGGCTGACCTATAAGTTAAAATTACCATTCTTTGACTGACCTATAAGTTACAATTACCATTCTTTGGCCCACCTATAAGTTACAATTAACATTCTTTGGCCCACCTATAAGTTACAATTAACATTCTTTGGCTGACCTATAAGTTAAAATTACCATTCTTTGACTGACCTATAAGTTAAAATTAACATTCTTTGGCCCACCTATAAGTTAAAATTAACATTCTTTGGCCCACCTATAAGTTAAAATTACCATTCTTTGACTGACCTATAAGTTAAAATTAACATTCTTTGACCTATAATTTAAAAACTGACCTTTAAGTTAAAATTACCATTCTTTGACCTAAATATGTTATACACATCATTCTTTGACTTACGTTTAAGTTACAGTTGACATATTAGCATATTTTGACCAATCTATAAGTTACAATTTCCATTCTTTGACCTAAATAAGTTATACACATCATTTTTTGACTTACGTTTAAGTTACAGTTGACATATTACCATTCTTTGACCGACCTATAAGTTACAATTAACATATTTTGACTGATCTATAAGCTACAATTT
This sequence comes from Cyrtodaria siliqua, assembly GCA_037043455.1. NCBI lineage: Eukaryota > Metazoa > Mollusca > Bivalvia > Adapedonta > Hiatellidae > Cyrtodaria > Cyrtodaria siliqua. Next base: position 287,500 of record JAWPHD010001800.1, on the reverse strand, counting down.
CCAATCTTTGACCTACATATAAGTGATACACACCATTCTTTGACCTTTCATATGAATGAATTATTCCCAGACTAAGGCGTCCAACCTAGGTTTACAAGGTAGTAATGAATGGTTGGGCATATTGTTGTGGACATGTCAGAGGTTCAGTTTATCTTTCTTAGACCATGTTACTGACAAAGTGATAGAACTGTTTGAACATTTGACAATGACATTACCATCATATTTGAGGATGCCTAATGCATATATATAAAAATATATGTGACGCTCCCTTTTAATTATACAGGTATATTTGTATTTGATCACTGCAGCTGTTGAACTTATACAATGTCCAGTCCAAATTTGATAATTTATCAGATTACGGTAGCCTGTACTCGATAATTTGACAGTTTAAGACAGCCTGTACTTCTGTTTGATACATGACCTCCCAGTTCCTCTTTTCGATAACTAAAATAAACATTTGTATTGATTTATAAAGGTAAACATAATTATATTTCCTTTATTTTACTGTTTCATGTCAATGTCTAGTGAATAGAAATCTTTAACATCTACTTAAGATGTTTACCTAAACCATTTGTACAAATATTTGTATAAATTATGGCTCTGCTTGTATTTGAGAGGAGGAGTATAACTGGCGTCAAATTGCTATTTTAAGATTGTAATTATGGCTACCGGCAATTGTTTTTTGAACATTTACAAAATTAATGTCATTGTCTCAATGACAAAGGCAATATTTAATCGTTATTGCATGTAAACCCTAAAATTGCAATCGCATACCTCTGCCAAGTCTCCCATCGAGAGTGCTTTCCATTTTAGCGATTTTTATGAGCTGCTTAAACAGGAATGTCAATATAAAATAATGTGTTAATATAGGCAAAATACAGAAGCTCTGCAAGTGAAAATCACTTAGATTTTATTATTTGTTCAAAGGTTCATAATGCTGAAATTAGTCAGATAACAAAAGCTCCCTATTTCTAGCTCAAATCCCCTTGTTTCGGAGACTAATTTCCCTACTTGTCAGAAGCAGTAATTTCCCTACTTGGACTGTCAGAAGTTATCGTGTAATCTTTCCAAAAGAGCAAATATCTTCTTTTAACAACACTAAATTGTAAGAAGCAAAATGTCTACCTTAGCCCAGTATAAAACTGTCCACAATAGAATGGGGATTATCCACATATGCTTTTTTAGACCTAAAAATATCTTGGGATTTGATGCAATACAGTGACATTTCTATATCACCAATGTGGTCAAAAACATATTAAAAGAGGTCTCGATGTAAACAGATTAGCTGAAGATGAAGTACTTTCTGATACTCCCGGGATACATAGGCAGAACAATGCATGTCGGATGTTCCGCAATAATAAACGTGACAGTAAGTTACTAATGGAGAACTGATATTAATGCCAATAATCAATGGACACTGTGTTTGAACAAACGTTCCGTTACCCAGCAGTTTGTAATATATGGTATTTGTGAGCTTAATTGATTACTTTGTGTATGGCTATATCTGAAAAAATTGTAAATTTCTTCAGCTTGGTTATAATTATATTGGAATGTCTTATAGCAAGAAAATGCGTAAATATAAGAACTATAATTTCTTATATGTACATTTTGTTTCCACTTTTATTATAATTTGGATAAAAAATGCATTCAGAATTGAAGTCTAAAAAATAATAATTGATTTTTCCCATTTGAAGGGTCCCGCCATCATTCCCCTAATGCCCTCCACCCCATTCCCCGCTTCCCCATTCATGAATGATAAAATTGTTATATCATTCAAAATATGATGTTAGGACTTTGTAATCGCCGTATACTTTTAATGAAATCGTATATATTTTTAATGAAATTGAGCTTAAATTAACTGGTGCATAACCTAGGATAGCACATATTAATATGAGTTGACTTTCCTTGTACTAAAATAGGCAGTCAATTTCTGGCTCATTCATTATGTTTTGGATCTAATATTCTGCCAGTTTTAAGTCGGACCCCGTGATAATCCTGATGTACCCACTTTAAATTATGTCTGTTTTTATAAATATATTTTAGCAATATTTTTAAATGTATATGGCAATTATTGGCTAAGATGTTAATTGTCTTTTGTCCTTGATATACTGTGTTCTGTTGTTGGACACTAAATAAATCTTAATTGACAGTACCAGTACCTAAATTATTTTAAAATCTGAATGATTTCAGAAGAAAACTCGCATGAATTACTTTTAATAATAATTGTGACAAAAACTGTGTCAATTTGAGCTCATTTGTCACGTTGGATAATCCTACAGTTTTGGATAATTCACCTCCACCTTAATTAGATTGTCACTATCTCTTTTATTAACACGATTTTCAATATATCACTGTTCTGACCACTGTTATGTAGAACATGTAAGTGTTGCAAATATCTCACACTTACTAGAAATCAGTCGCATTTGAAAATATTTCGGCAATAGGGCAGGGACAAACAAAATATGACAAGAAGGGAAAAAGGAGGAAGAAAAAACACGAAAAATTAGAAATAGAAAGTAAAAAGTTAAAAAAGAAAGAAAGAAAATCTGAAGATAAACATAAGAAGAATCATGAACTTAAAGAATTTGTTGATCAACAGCATGAAGATATTGGAACAGAACAAATGTTGGCGTTCAATGTCAGGGCAGAAATACAAGAAAAGTGGGATGCTGAGGAGTGTAGAAGTAATTTACAAATAACAGACAAATCTGTAGGAATGGAAAGTAAACTGTGAATAGTTGTGGAGATGACAGTATTGAAGAAGAAGCAAACCAGAACAGCCAGATTCATTTGAAAAAAAACAGATATTCCTCAGACAACAGCAGTGATTCACATACTGGATGATAATACAGAATATTCGGAAATTGGAGAAAATTCTGAACTGTGTCAAAAGTTATCTGTAGGACATCCAAGTCCTAGAGTAGAAGATGATGGTGAAGAACTGGCAGAAAATGAAGATCAAGAAATGTGTGTCCAAGAACAATACGTGGCTGAAGTAGAAGGGACAACATTAGTAGACAGTGAAGATGAACAAGACATGGTTGGTTTAGATACACATACGTTTGCTGAAGAAGACTGTTCTTGACAAATGTGAGAGAAAGAGAAATCAAACAGAAATATTCCAGAAAGAGACCTTAAGGCAATCACCAGACATCTTTGAGGTGCAAGAAGATCTTGTCGAACAAAGAGAGCAAGCAGTACACGGAAAGCAGCAAAGACAACAGAAGGCTAAACAAGAGAAAAGAAAAGAACTATCAAGGGTTCTTGAGAACGTGCAAAACAGCAATGAAACCAGTTTAAATTTTTCACTTATTAGAGAGGATCCAGCACATGTTACAAATGATTCTCCTACGGAAAAGAGGTTAATAAAGAATGATCAAGATGACTTTAAAGAGATAAATGATGATGGAAATTTTAAGGACAAAACAGATGTTAATGCTGTGAAGAAGAATGAGATTATGCAGAATAAAAAACAGCAAGAAAGTGAAATGGATTCTGAACACCTGGTGACAGGTAAACAACGTAGTGCGAGTGAAAAGGAAAAATGGACATTGACATTACAAGAACAACTTAAAGGATAAAAATCTAAACCAAATGAGGGAAATAGACATACATGGAAAACACAGAAGCCATTAACACTCGCACTCTGACAGACATGGAAGACAAAGCAGAAACAGTTCTGCTGATGGCTGATGTCAAAGAAACTGAAATGAATGTCACAAAAGCAAGTCAAAACCATTGCAAATCTAATACACAAAAGAAAGGTGAAAGCCATAATAATTAAAAACCAGAAAGTGTTAAGGCACAAAACAGTGTAAAATTAGCAAAGAGTACATTGACAAAAGAAAGAAAAAGTTTTGATGGCTGCCAACAACAGAATGTAGAAAAGGATGGCAGAAAAGATGGAAATCAGAAAGAAAAACTGGATCCTAAAAAGGCTAGGAAATCCATTTTTTCTCTGTGTAGCATTCTTTTCTAGCTTAATAAATAACTACTTGCAGACAGTATTTTTTTCATTTCAAAACATTTCAGACACATTTGTTAAAACAAATTGTATTTTTTTTATCATTTCAGGTTGAGCGACGCCTGACAGGAATACGCGACAACATGCAACACTGGGATTCCGTAGATCGTATGCGTGTCGAGTTACGTGCCTGGCTACATGATAAGCAAGAGGAGGTAGAAGACTTGGAGAAACAGCCATCCAAACTTCATGCTGAGGCCTGTGAGGTGGACATCTCCACACTACAGGCTATCCGTGAGGAGGTCCATGCTAGAGGCCCGGCAGTGGAAGGTTTGTTGGCACGGTACCGTGAACTCACTGAACACAATCCCAACCTCCAAGACCCCATAGTCAAGGCCGTTAAAGATGATTGGGAAGAACTCCTTGGACAGATCGAGAACCTTATAGAAGACCGTGAGCAGGCTCTTCAGGCCGCACGCGAACTCCAGGCACGTGAAAATGACATGGATGATGACCTCGAAAACTACATCAATGAACTGGAAAAGATTGAGTCAGCAGATGTAGCCACAACTGAGAAGGCAGCCGTAATGAAGGTAGGTGGACATACATTTATACCAGACCTAGGTCTATTGTTGAAGAGACCAGAATATCAATCACAGTTTAGTTTTGGATAATGATAGAACGAAAAGAGAAAAGAAAAAGATTTCTGAAATGTTTAAGGAAAATATTATATTATTCTATCATTATTCAAGCTTTATTTGTGTCATGAAAGATTTTGTGAAGGTGGAAAATGTAAATAAGGAACAGATTCTGAGTCCATGTTGCATTATCTTCACAGAATCTAAAAACTTCTTGTAGAAACTTATATCGTTTTAATATTCAACATTTATATTTTGGGGAAAGTATTTTATTTGTTCCTTTAATTAAGGTAAAGGACTTCTTTCTTGTAACATACCTGTTTTAAGCTATATGTTTTCTTTGCTAGATTGGTACTGATATTTGCTAAATCTTTTTGTGTGCAAGTTAATTTGCTCATCACTGTTTCCAGCATGTTGTGTTGGAAGCATTGTCTTGGCTATGTTGATAAACTTTTATATGCTAAATGTGTGTGTGCAAGTTAATTTGCTCATTATCATAACGCCTTCATTATAAGACCTAAGGAAATCGGGATTTATGTGAAATTGAAAATCGTAGAAATGGGCAGCTAGCGTTTATAACCTGGTTATTGTCACCATTTCACTGTCATTATTCTTTTGTTTTTGGTTCGCGCAAATTATACGTTTTGTTTGGTTTTGGGTCGTTTTTTTCACTGGGCAGATAACAAATATTTATATTTAAAAAAAGTCCAGTTAACACGTAACAGTGAAGGTAGTAAAAGAAAAAAGTGAAAAATATATTCTAGAATAGTAAAAGAAAGATGAACTAAGATGGAAACATATGTAGATGATTGTTAACTTATTTTGCGTGGTGATAGAGCCATCTCACATGTTTATTTTACTTTTATTTTCATTTCGACTACATAGTTGCCTACTTGCTTTGCATGCTATTCCAAGTGTCTTGGAGTTTCAGGTCATAACTAATCAGTAGCCCTGCCCATTTTATATTAATTAGCATTGATTGTGGTTAATTATTTGCAGTCTTGCTGTTTTTTATTTTCATTTTTCATTTCATTTTATCACACTATTCACACCATATATACGTTGAGATTGCAATAAATTTGCCATCAATCGTTTATGAAATCTTATTGACTTTGTTTATTCAATTTGCTGCCTGATATATTATACATAGTTGTTAAACCCATCATTGCAGAGGTAGATGAATCATCAAACCATGTTGATGCACTGCAAAATATTTCCATTGCTATTTCTTTATTGGCACTTTATTTATACTGAGTTTAGAATATCTTGTCCCTTTTGCACACTCTAGTTCAATATTATTACCCATCTACTTAATAGTTCGATATTATTCCCATCTATTTGATAGTGAAATAATTTTAATAGTTCAGTATTGTTCCCCATCTATTTGATAGTTTAATTTCAATTTCCATCTATTTGATAGTTCATGAATTTATTCTTTCCAAATGTTATCCATGCTTTAAATGAGAAATAATCTTGTTCCCCTGCCACACACATTTGAATTAAAATATATTTAAATCCATTAAACGCTTTTGTAGAATCACTAGACCAATGAGATTAGAAAGTGATCTTCAAATGGTTAAATACTTTAAGGACAAAGATTTAAGTATATAAAATAAACCAGGTAGAGCCTAGCGTAAAGATTTTTTGTATCAAATAAATGGCGGGAATAAACATAGAGTGTCGTCTGCTAACGGATGTTGGCAAATCACCAGCTCCGATAGGCTTGTATAATATAGGTATTGACGAATCGATGATTAGAAGCTAGATAAAATCGTGAGCATGCTTGTTTTGGCTCATTGAAAGCAGTTTAATCATATGTAATGTATTACATTTGGCGGCTAGATTTTACAATTTGAAGCAAGGTTATTCAAAATGTTGAACACCTGTAGTGACTGTGGTTGAACGGTTTAAATACCCTTAACTTAAATACGAGTTTATCATACACGGTGCAAGTCTAAAAGTTGGTTTGGAGGACCTTGGGTTTGAGGCACAGTCTGCTGCGTTGGAGGAAGGACATTATTTTAATTCACGTTTGCGATTGAAATAAATAATTTTTCGCACGGTTTGAAGTTTGTGCATTTTTATCGGGATAAAAGAATTCAGCACTGTCATGAAGTGAAAATGGAATTGTTCTAAGTTTGGATGTAAGTAGCCTGCATGTTATTTCTGGTTTATATATAGTACCAGTCTATTTATATCGTAATCCATTGCATTAGTCCTAACCTAGTTATGCACTGCACAATCCCTTTCCCCTCTCTTTCTACTTGGTCTTCATCTCTTGATTCTAATGCTGATATTTCTGTTCTCTTGTTACATACGCGCACATATACATTCAGCAAAATAAGTACCTTAACGGTATTGATTTGTTTTCCTTTAAAATTGCTGACATTGCCAAATTTAAAAAACTTTTGTTACCAAAAATCTCAACTGTCATCGATTTTTTTCCGGGATTTGCTTTTTCATGGTCTTTAATAAATAATTCAAGGGTTTTGACGTCTTACTATTTAATGGTAAATAGATGGTCTCCTATGATTTAGAGCCATTAAATGATAGCATGTATGTGATAAGAACAGGAAACAAAACAGAGATGACTTTTAAAGGATTTATAACCTTTTATCTGAATTGGCAACTACCTTCTACCTAATGAAAGTGTTTTGTTCTATTTGAGTATCCTATAAAGTAATCTAAAGTGCCGTGAAGTAGCGTAAGCAGACGGCTTCTGGATGGTGTATTGGCATGTACCTAACAATACCATATCTATCATAATGGTTCTTAACGACTCGTATTTATACAGCCTACTCATTGTACGAATATTGATCTCTCGTCGAATATTGATCTCTCGTTGTCGAGAAATATTTACCTACACCTTTATGACGGCTGGCTCGGGCGGGAATAAGTATGAACTTTGTCATATATGGCATGACAGGTCTGGACTTGAATTAAAGTTACCTGAAATTTAAATTAGATTAAATTTTATCTGTATTATAATACTTACCGCAAAGTTGTATTCAATAACGTAATAGAATACGATATCTAGTTCTTACGCTCTATTCCTACTTTAGGGTCAAATAAGTAAATATTTCTGCCACTACCACAGTTCTTCTGTGTATGAATACGGTGTATGTTTTGTGCTAGGTTTTGGAAGGATTTTGACTGATTCTTTGAATTTGTATTACCGTAAGTTATAATACTAGCTTTGTTGTTTTAAATGTCAAAACTTAATGATGCAAAACATAAGTATTTGCCCAAAACAGTCTCTTATTTGTAAAATTAAATTGTACTTTTGGAAAGTATATAATAATGTTATAAGAGGATTAGACATCTGGCTTTATTCAAGTTTTCAGGAGTTATAATTTTCTGCCAACATTTTAATATAGTTGATGAACTTATATAATAAAAAGAGTCGAGTTAAAGGGACACATGGTAATCTTGGAGTAGTTATTATCAATTATTAAAGTTATAATCCAGTGTCATTTTCACGAAATCTTTGTGCATACTATACTCAGTTGCAAAAGAAAGTGGACACAGAGTTTTGTTTAGATTATATTCTATAAAGTTTTTTTAGAATTAAATTGACAAATTCCAAAATGAATATGCCATGTTTGTTACCAAAGTTTTTATCATTCCATTGCCAATATCATGTTGTCATTTGTTTTTCAATAGGTCAAATCATTAAGGGACTGTCGCTTGATAAAGAGGATAGGGTGTAAAGTAAAATTTTCAGAGTGTCCAGTTTCTTTTGCAACTGAGTATATTAAATAAAAGGTAATACAAATTGGAGCGTTCAATATTTTTTCTGCATGACACTACCAAAGGTTTTAATGTATTATTGGTGCAATATAATCAACAGTTAGTAATAGGTAAAAAAAAAAAATACCTGGAATTATTAAAAGTTAAAAATTATGTAAAGAAAAATCTTATGGGGTGCTGCGAGTGTTAAAACAAGTTAAACATTTCCATGTGTCCCTTTAATATTAACGCCGAATATTGACATTATTTTGGGGATGTCATTTTCTATGTTGATGTTGAATCTCAAAAAACATTCAGGTTTAAATAACCTTCCTCTTTCTTACGATCTCACTATTTGTCAAACTGAACTTCTGTCACGGTGACCATTCAAGTTGTTCTAACCTCCCCTTTTCTTTAAAAACTGTCTCTATTTTGCCCACTGGCAGTCTGTGACTGGAGGAGAGTTGATTATAGAAGTGGAACATGTTGCTAGATAGATACCTCTTCATTTCACCTCCATCTTCATCATCTGTAACCATTGCTTAGATTAGAAGCGTGCTGTGACACTAATATAGTGCTTTCTATTGCCACAATATTCAACAGTTTATTATACAGGATATATATACTTGAATGTATGCTATTGCCACAGTATTCAACAGTTTATTATACAGGATATATATACTGGAATGTTTGCGAGCCTGTATAGTACTATGGATGTCTATATAAAACTATGGGTGTCTATATAAAACTGTGGGTGCATATGTGAAACTATGGATGTCTATATAAAACTATGGTTGTCTATATAAAACTATAGGTGTCTATATAAAACTATGGTTGTCTATATAAAACTATGGGTGTCTATATAGAACTGTGGGTGTCTATATAAAACTGTGGGTGTCTGTATAAAACTATGGGTGTCTATATAAAACTGTGGGTGCTTATGTGAAACCATGGATGTCTATATAAAACTATGGGTGTCTATATAAAACTTTAGGTGTCTATATAAAACTATGGGTGTCTGTATAGAACTGTGGGCGTCTATATAAAACTGTGAGTGTCTATATAAAACCGTGGGTGTCTATATAAAACTATGGGTGTCTATATAGAACTGTGGGTGTCTATACAAAACTGGGTGTCTATATAAAACTATGGGTGACTATATAAAACTATGGGTGTCTAAATATAAAACTGGGTGTCTATATAAAACTATGGGTGTCTATATAAAACAATGGGTGTCTATATAGAACTGTGGGTGTCTATATAAAACTGGGTGTCTATATAGAACTGGGTGTCTATATTAAACTATGGGTGACTATATAAAACTATGGATGTCTATATAAAACTATGGGTGTCTATATAAAACTATGGGTGTCTATATAAAACTGTGGGTGTCTACAAAACTGTGGGTGTCTATAAAACGCTGGGTGTCTATAAAACTACGGGTGTCTATATAAAGCTGGGTGTCTATATAAAACTATGGGTGTCTATATAAAATATGAGTGTCTATATAGAACTGTGGGTGTCTATATAAAACTATGGGTGTCTATATAAAACTGGGTGTCTATATGAAACTGTGGGTGTCTATATAAAACTATGAGTGTCTATATAAAACTATTTGTGTCTACATAGAACTGTGGGTGTCTATATAAAACTATGGGTGTCTATATAAAACTGTGGGTGTCTATATACAACTGTGGGAGTCTATATAATACTATGGGTGTCTATATAAAACTATGGGTGTCTATATAAATATATGGGTGTCTATATAAAACTATGGGTGTCTATATGAAACTATGGGTGTCTATATGAAACTGGGTGTCTATATTAAACTATAAAACTGTGGGTGTCTATATAAAACTATGGGTGTCTATATAAAACTGTGGGTGTCTACAAAACTGTGGGTGTCTATATAAAATGGTGGGTTTCTGTAAAACTACGGGTGTCTATATAAAGCTGGGTGTCTGTATAAAACTGTGGGTGTCTATATAAAACTGGGGGTGTCTATATAAAACTATGGGTATCTATATAAAACTGTGAGTGTCTATATCAAACTGTGGGTGTCTATTTAAAACTGGGTGTTAATATAAAACTGTGGGTGTCTATATAAAACTGTGTCTATAAAACTGGGGGGGGGGGGGGGGGGGGTCTATATAAAACTGTGGGGTCTATAAAACTATGGGTGTCTATATAAAACTGGGTGTCTGTATAAAACTGTGGGGGTCTATATTAAACTATAAAACTATGGGTGTCTATTTAAAACTGGGTGTCTATATAAAACTGGGTGTCTATATAAAACTGTGAGTGTCTATAAAACTGTGGGGGTCTATATAAAACTGTGGGGTCTATAAAACTATGGGTGTCTATATAAAACTGCGTGTCTGTATAAAACTGTGGGTGTCTATATAAATCTGTGGGAGTCTATATAAAACTATGGGTGTCTATTTAAAACTATGGGTGTCTATATAAAACTGGGGGTGTCTATATAAAACTGGGGGTGTCTATATAAAACTGGGTGCATGTGTGAAACTATGGATGAATGAAAAACTATGGTTGTCTGTATAAAACTATGGGTGTCTATATAAAACTGTGGGTGCATGTGTGAAACTATGGATGCCTTAATGAAAAACTATAAGTATATATATAAAACTATGGTTGTCTATATAAAACTATGGGTGTCTATACAATACTATGGGTGTCTGTATAATACTATGGGTGTCTATATAATACTATGGGTGTCTACATAAAACTGGGGGCATAGGTGAAACTATTGGTGTCTATATAAAACTGCCATTACTGATCCAAGTAAGCTTAATTTTGGCTTGAGAAGCTTGCATATTATAAAATTAAAACAAAGTAATTTCAAACCGGTTATCACATTTTTTCATTAAAGAATATGTTTTTAAACGTGTTTTATTGTCTTGTCGAAATATCCGTTATAAAATCCTGCTAATATAAATTTTTCGATCACTTAATGGAATTAAGGCGGGACCACGTAATGGGGTGCATAGGTGAAACTATGGATCCCTACATGAAAACTTATATGTGTCTATATAAAACTCTTGGTTTATATAAAACTATGAGTGTCTTTATACAACTGGGTGCATAGGTGATACTATAGGGTCTATGTGAAACTATAGGATCCACATGAAACTATGGGGCCTATGTGAAACTATGGGGTCTATGTGAAACTATTGATCTATGAGAAACCATTGGGTCTGTGTAATACTATGGGATCTGCATAAAACTATGGGGTATATTTGATACTATGGGGTCTTTGTAAAACTATGGTGTCTACATGAAACTATGGTATTTATGTGGAACTATAGGATATGTGTGAAACTATGGGATTACATGAAACTTAGGTGTTTTATGTGAAACTATGGGGTCTACATGAAACTATGGCATTTATGTGAAACTGGGGTCTAAATGAAACTATGGGGCCTATGTGAAACTATCAATCTATGTGAAGCCGTGGGGTCTGTGTGAAACTATGGGTTCTACATTAAACTGGGGTCTACATGAAAATATGGGGTTTATGTGAAACCATGGGGACTACATGGAACTATGCGGTCTGTGTGAATCTATGGGATCTACATAAAACTGGGGTATATTTGATACTATAGAGTCTGTGTGGAACTATGGGGTCTACATGAAACTGGTGTTTATGTGGAACTATGGGATCTGTGTAAAACTATGGGATCTACATGAAACTGGGGTATATTTGATACTATAGAGTCTGTGGAACTATGGGGTCTACATGAAACTGGTGTTTATGTGGAACTATGGGATATGTGTAAAACTATGGGATCTACATGAAACTGGGGTATATTTGATACTATAGCGTCTGTGTGGAACTATGGGGTCTACATGAAACTGGTGTTTATGTGGAACTATGGGATCTGTGTAAATCTATGGGATCTACATGAAACTGGGGTATATTTGATACTATAATAGAGTCTGTGTGGAACTATGGGGTCTACATGAAACTGGTGTTTATGTGGAACTATGGGATATGTGTAAAACTATGGGGTCTACATGAAACTGGTGTTTATGTGGAACTATGGGATCTGTGTAAAACTATGGGATCTACATAAAACTGGGGTATATTTGATACTATAGAGTCTGTGTGGAACTATGGGGTCTACATGAAACTGGTGTTTATGTGGAACTATGGGATATGTGTAAAACTATGGGATCTACATGAAACTGGGGTATATTTGATACTATAGAGTCTGTGTGGAACTATGGGGTCTACATGAAACTGGTGTTTATGTGGAACTATGGGATCTGTGTAAATCTATGGGATCTACATGAAACTGGGGTATATTTGATACTATAATAGAGTCTGTGTGGAACTATGGGGTCTACATGAAACTGGTGTTTATGTGGAACTATGGGATATGTGTAAAACTATGGGGTCTACATGAAACTGGGGTATATTTGATACTATAGAGTCTGTGTGGAACTATGGGGTCTACATGAAACTGGTGTTTATGTGGAACTATGGGATCTGTGTAAATCTATGGGATCTACATGAAACTGGGGTATATTTGATACTATAATAGAGTCTGTGTGGAACTATGGGGTCTACATGAAACTGGTGTTTATGTGGAACTATGGGATATGTGTAAAACTATGGGGTCTACATGAAACTGGTGTTTATGTGGAACTATGGGATCTGTGTAAAACTGGGGTATATTTGATACTATAGAGTCTGTGTGGAACTATGGGGTCTACATGAAACTGGTGTTTATGTGGAACTATGGGATATGTGTAAAACTATGGGATCTACATGAAACTGGGGTATATTTGATACTATAGAGTCTGTGTGGAACTATGGGGTCTACATGAAACTGGTGTTTATGTGGAACTATGGGATCTGTGTAAATCTATGGGATCTACATGAAACTGGGGTATATTTGATACTATAGAGTCTGTGTGGAACTATGGGGTCTACATGAAACTGGTGTTTATGTGGAACTATGGGATATGTGGAAAACTATGGGGTCTACATGAAACTGGTGTTTATGTGGAACTATGGGATCTGTGTAAAACTATGGGATCTACATAAAACTGGGGTATATTTGATACTATAGAGTCTGTGTGGAACTATGGGGTCTACATGAAACTGGTGTTTATGTGGAACTATGGGATCTGTGTAAAACTATGGGATCTACATGAAACTGGGTATATTTGATACTATAGTCTGTGGAACTATGGGGTCTACATGAAACTGGTGTTTATGTGGAACTATGGGATATGTGTAAAATTATGGGGTCTACATGAAACTGGTGTTTATGTGGAACTATGGGATATGTGTAAAACTATGGGGTCTACATGAAACTGGTGTTTATGTGGAACTATGGGGTCTGTGTGAAACTATGGGATTACATGAAACTTTGGGATCTACATAAATCTATGGGGTATATTTGATACTATAGAGCCTGTGTGGAACTATGGGGTCTACATGAAACTGGTGTTTATGTGGAACTATGGGATCTCTGTGAAACTATGGGATTACATGAAACTTCGGGATCTACATAAAACTATGGGGTATATTTGATACTATAGAGCCTGTGTGGAACTATGGGGTCTACATGAAACTGGTGTTTATGTGGAACTATGGGGTCTGTGTGAAACTATGGGATTACATGAAACTATGGGATCTTCATAAAACTATGGGGTCTGTGTGGAACTATGGGGTCTACATGAAACTGGTGTTTATGTGGAACTATGGGATCTGTGTCAAACTATGGGATCTACATGAAACTGGGGTATATTTGATACTATAGAGTCTGTGTGGAACTATGGGGTCTACATGAAACTGGTGTTTATGTGGAACTATGGGATCTGTGTAAAACTATGGGATCTACATAAAACTGGGGTATATTTGATACTATAGAGTCTGTGTGGAACTATGGGGTCTACATGAAACTGGTGTTTATGTGGAACTATGGGATCTGTGTAAAACTATGGGATCTACATAAAACTGGGGTATATTTGATACTATAGAGTCTGTGTGGAACTATGGGGTCTACATGAAACTGGTGTTTATGTGGAACTATGGGATCTGTGTAAAACTATGGGATCTACATGAAACTGGGTATATTTGATACTATAGTCTGTGGAACTATGGGGTCTACATGAAACTGGTGTTTATGTGGAACTATGGGATATGTGTAAAATTATGGGGTCTACATGAAACTGGTGTTTATGTGGAACTATGGGATATGTGTAAAACTATGGGGTCTACATGAAACTGGTGTTTATGTGGAACTATGGGGTCTGTGTGAAACTATGGGATTACATGAAACTTTGGGATCTACATAAATCTATGGGGTATATTTGATACTATAGAGCCTGTGTGGAACTATGGGGTCTACATGAAACTGGTGTTTATGTGGAACTATGGGATCTCTGTGAAACTATGGGATTACATGAAACTTCGGGATCTACATAAAACTATGGGGTATATTTGATACTATAGAGCCTGTGTGGAACTATGGGGTCTACATGAAACTGGTGTTTATGTGGAACTATGGGGTCTGTGTGAAACTATGGGATTACATGAAACTATGGGATCTTCATAAAACTATGGGGTCTGTGTGGAACTATGGGGTCTACATGAAACTGGTGTTTATGTGGAACTATGGGATCTGTGTCAAACTATGGGATCTACATGAAACTGGGGTATATTTGATACTATAGAGTCTGTGTGGAACTATGGGGTCTACATGAAACTGGTGTTTATGTGGAACTATGGGGTCTGTGTGAAACTATGGGATTACATGATACTATGGGATCTACATGAAACTGGGATATATTAGATACTATAGAGCCTGTGTGGAACTATGGGGTCTACATGTAACTGGTGTTTATGTGGAACTATGGGATCTGTGTAAAGCTATGGGATCTACACGAAACTTAGGGGTTTATGTGAAACTATGAGGTATACATGAAACTGGGGTCTACATGAAACTATGGGGTTTATGTTAAATGAAACCATGGGGTATGCATGAAACTATGGCATCTATGTGAAACTATGGGTGTATATGTAAACTTATGGCAGCCTATGAAAAACTGGGTGCTATGTGGTGCATGTCAAACTACGGGGTCTATGTTAGGCTATGGGGTCTACGCGGACACTTAAGCTGCCTTTGTGAAATTGAGAGAAACTGAAGTGTTAAAAGCAAGTTAAACCCATGTCAGGTTTCTTAATTTGCTGTTGGGTTCAGGTCAAAAACTTTTAATCATTCTGTATTGTAGCAAAGCTCACCTGAATAGCTGGATATGAATATGTACTAAAATGGTATTTTATAAAATACCGCAAGGAATAAAGTTTGGATGCATTCCCTGCAGTCAAATGTATATGCAAGTTACTTCAGAGTAACTGATTGCATTTAAATTAGACACATGAACATTGGGCGAGTTCAAATATGCCGAAATTTGTATTTCTCTGCCAACTTTCTGTTGGTTTTAAACCGATTAGAATATATTTATATATTTATACAAGAGGAAGAAAAAATGTGTGGCAGTGAAATATTGGCAATAGAAAGGATTATGTAATGTTTGTTTGCTGTTTAAGTGTGAAGTGCTGTGTCTTACAACTAATTTACTTGCTACTTATTTGCTTTCTTGTAAATATTTGGCTGAAATGTGTGAAACATACAAATGTTAGTTCTAAATATTAAGCTTTCCTTGCAAAATAATACTTCTTTTTTTTTCTTAGGTATTTATAATAATCGGAATTTTGCTGTTCATTAGAAATTGAAAACCTAATGATTTTAATATCAAATTTCATTGGAATTTATATTTTACTAAATCTTTACTTTTGATTCACCTAAAAGTTTTTAAAAAAAGAATTTTCCATCAATTTTTTTTTTGGGATTTGAAAAATATTTCAGATTTTTGTTCAGTTTTCAAAAAGCTATATTGAGTAGAACGTCTTGTTTCGTTACACATTTCAGCCAATATTGATTTTAGAACTGAATTCCCATAAGTTGTACATGTATCAGGGAGAGCAAAGCATGAAATTGTCATAAAAGAGAAGTATCGTTCAGTTTGTGGATTAGATTGTCGATAACGAGACTCTTTGTTTTGATCCCAGATCAAAGACTTGGGACTATACTTTTTTTTTCTTAAAGTTATAGCCGTTTTTATCGATTGTCTAAAAAACAAACAAGATAAAGTTCATATCGAACATTAACAGTTAAAGAGCATGCAGTTAAATATTGAGAGTCCAATGCAACACTGCTGTATCTACATATAAATAAAGAAGAGAATTACACCGAATATGCAATCTCATTAAAATCTTAATATCCTAATTACGCTTTGATACTCTCCGCTATAGGATCTGTCAACACTGCCTTGGAGGTCACGTCAGATCGACCTTTTATCTAATCAATATTCATGAGAAGATCAACTAAATTCAACCAATGACATTGCGCATTTTGTATGTATTTCAAGCGAACTGAACAAACGAAAATCCACATAAAACACATAGATCTATATTCGAATAAAGATAAAGTCTTCGTGTGTTATTGCTGTGGATTGCACGATACATTCACTAAATGGCATGTTTTATATCAAGATATGAAGAAAATAATGGGCGCAGTCATGTGTGTTTTGAAAATATATATTCTGCCGAAATTATTACGACATTAGTACTCTAAATAGTAATTCATAGTACATCTGGCCCGCTTAGCTCAGTTGATAACGAACTCGACTGTGATTTATGTTTGTCGACACATTATTTTGTGTTTTATAAGCTAAAAGTTACAGACATTGTCTCTTTCAATACCAAGCATAGACTGCTCCTCAGTGTTTACTGAAATGTGAAATGCGCAGTGAAGCAGTCTATACCGAGCAATTTTGTAGGCTGAAATCTGATTGGCTAATCGTAAGGTCAATCTGACATGACCTCCAATGGAGTGTTGTCAGATCCTTAGAAGCGTAGAGAATCGTAGCGTGATAAAGGGTCTGAACTAAATGAGATTGACCGATTATGTTGCCTATCGCTTTGTCTTCCTCATTGAAAAAATAACAAAATATTTATAAATTGGAAAGAAAAAATGGGCTTTATTCTCTTACTGATACATGTACGTGTGACAGCTTGCTTTCCATTCACGGCTTCAGCGTTATACGTCCCCTTGTATTTCCCTGTCATCATTACTTCATTCATTCATTCTCATTCATATTCATAAAATTACTGCTAATTTACACAAATGCTTTTTGCCTTAACCCAATCTGCTATTGTTACTCGAAAGATATATATTGACATTGTCTATGTTAGCTGACATTGTCGAATTAAATAGAGTAAATTGGTAATTAAAACCATACTTATGTGATAGTCCAGAAATCCTCCCCTCCCCACCCATGCAAAGCAAGTTCGCAACGGTGTGCTGGTTGTTTATAGCTACAAAATTTAGTAGAATGTCGTTACCATGGTTACTTCAAAATGTTTTTAAAATTTGACAAAAATAATCGAGTCAGTTTTAAACAGATTTGAAGTTTACCTTAGTTAAATTTTGTGAAAGTTCTGTGTGTTTTTATTTGGATATCTTAATTCTATCAGAGTAAATTATTATACGTGAATCACTTTGCAGTGTAATGGAACTATAACCAGATTATATTTTTCTTTATTATTCAGATTAACAACATTTCTAAACCTCTCGTAAATTTTTAGGTTTCATGACAGTTGCTGGGTTTGAAAACATAATTTTTTGGGGAAATTTGTTAAAATTCAGCGATTTAACGTTGATAGTACTAGATTATCACATCTTGCAGAAGCTTTATGTTTTGTATTGAATATTGCATGGCATTGTGGGATATGGTTTTGAAGCATGTCTTGTATTGACGCTTTCTGATTACATCATGTTTGCTATTGGCACAGATTATTATTGATTTTAATCCATGGATTCAGATTATTACCGATTGATGGTACTTTCAGCAGTGATAAGATAATTATGTACGGCTTTCATATTAAAACATGTTCAATGCATGGCTGGAATGAATATGAACCGTAGAACCGTTATTGATCTTTGTTTAGTGTTTTCAAATCGAATATTGCAGCTACTAATTTTATTGAGTAAATGTGACATGTAACTGCACCTGGTTGAAGTATTTCAATGAAGTGCAATATCTGATATGGAATTCTGTTAAGTTCAAACAAGATGTTTTGTAAGGTATGTTTGTTATTTGCTGTCAAAAATGCATGCATGTAAGCTTCTGCAAGGTGTTTTGGATCTACTAACTAAAGTGTCGTCTGCTATCCAATGCAAACTTGAACATTTTGTCTGTTCTCCAAAACAGATATTCGTGTTTTCTTTGTTTTGCAGACGTCTTTTTTTTTTTAGTCAGTTTTGTTGATAGTTAGTACATTTTTGTAAAATATCTAAAAATAATTGCATGACCGCATGTATATTAAGTATTGTCCTTCCTCCTTCACACAGACCAGAAAACCGTGTCGAGGAACCCAAACTCCACGAGGCTCCGCCAAAAATCCAAACAGAAGCTTTCTTACTGGTGACTTTGGTGACGATGATAGTGACGGTGATGATAGTCGATTCCTCTTTCCACCTCGCCAACGACCTGGCAGTCGTGGGTCAAGTGATACATCATTAAAACGAAAGCGAGGTCCAAGAAGTCCTCCTTCGCGTCAAGGTCGACCAGGCAGTCGGCCAGGAAGTCGGTTTAGTAATTTGAAGAAATCCACATCTGGAGCTGCTCTTGATTCGGATAGTGAGGAGTCTGGCTATGGTGAAACTTACTATACTATGCACGCTTCGAGCTTTGATAATCATTTAAATGATACAGAAGTATTCGAACAAGTAACAATGAGGGGAACACCAGTCGGATTAGAGAACCACTTCTCTGATGGAGAGTCAACTGTGAGTTATTTGTCGACCGGAGCTTACGGCGCAAATCCAGATGATTTGCGAGATTTTCAGTCACAGACCCCAGGTCACACCTCAACGCAGACCCCGGCGGGAATGTGGAACAAAAGCAAACCGCGCACCATGCAAACTCAGACCGCTTCAAACACATCGCTTCATTCCATAGGGAACCAAACACGCAGATCTAGTGGCTCACGAGCAGATCTGCTCAGAAATATTTTGTTTGAAGTGAAGGGACTGAAACAGCAACGTGGGTTGGACAATAGCAGTTATAATGGCTCTGAAGATGATGCAGATTCAGTTAGAAGTGACAATACAATTAAAAAGGAGACTTTACAAGTAGTGTTAGAGGATGTACGCCATCTGCGGGAAGCAGATGCAACAGGTACTCATGCAACTCAGACTGTGAACGAGGAGGGTACCCAAACATCAATGAAATTATTCCCTGAAGGCGACCCCATCAGAAATGCCAGGTTAGAAAAATTTAAGAATTTAATGGAAAACGTTAAAGAAATGAAAGGGAGTCGTGCTGGAACTCCATCTGTTGGTTCTCGATCACGTCCCAGTACAAGGTCTGCTACTCCCGTAAATAGACGACAACATATTGCTACACCCACCAGATTTGACAACACAATGGAGGCTCCCATGACAAATGGTTTCAATCATACTCAGCAAATGTACCCTCCTCAACAAAACCTCAATGCTACAGCACCTGCCATGATGATGTCCGGTCCAAATCCAGGCTTCATAGCCGGACGAAGGATGGTCACACAAGATGACTTGAATGGTATAAGTCAGCGTTTGGAACGTTTACAAAGCTATGTTCCACCCCGAAGGCCATCGCCACCCCCTCCAGCCCCATTACCACAATATGTGATACCAGTCTACGCAGCACCTCCCCCACCAAGACGCAGCAGGAAACCTCCACCTGAAGAATCCTATCTTTCTGACGAGAGTGAGTATGGAGAAGTTGCACCACCACGTCGGCATCGAGGAAGGTCAAACCTGCAGAGTGCATTAGCAGAAGCTTCACACTCCGCGTTGCAGCTAAAAAGATTATCTAAACACATGAAAGACTCTCTCAGGGATGACATGCAGTATGACTTCATGTAAACACGGGTTAGAGACTATTCAGTATTTGACTTCATGTCAACAAGGGTTTGAGACTATACATTATTTTAATTCATCTTAAATGAGAGTTGAAGACTATACAGTAATTGACTTCACAAGAGTTAGAAATGTTACAGTATTTGACTTTATGTGAACAAGTGTTAGAGACTATACAATGTGAACAAGGGTTAGAGACTATACAATGTGAAAAAGGGTTAGAGACTAAACAGTATTTCATTTGAACAAGGGTTAGACTAATACAATATTTATCGTTATTGAAGGAGGATACTGATTCTCCAATGAAACTATACATTGCCATATTTATGACTTAGTGAGTTGTTAATGCTTAAGCATAAAAGTGAATATGAGTGGTGTGGAAATAAAAAAAAAACATACTCTACTTAGACATTGTAGAAATGAAGTGGAATCAATTTGATACATTCAATATTTATTCAAATTGATACAGATGAAAGTGTAGCAGATCTTGAGGCATTTATGTACATGTTTAAATTATTATGCATTTTATTGGAAGGACTTGATTCAGTGATAGTTTAACTTCTTTAAGTTTGATCATTCTTGACCCAAGTCCTTCCGTCATTATCATTATATACGAATTGTATTTTTGGAGAAAATATAGAAATCGTTATATTTAATACCAGTGTGAAATAATAATATTTTATATTTCCCTTGCATTGATACTTGTGCTAGTTGTAGTGAACAGAACATAGTTTTACAATACTTAGCTGTGATAGTGTAAAACCGTCCACGATACATAATAAATATACATATTTTATATTATTTATTGAAATAGATTGTAAATAGTAGGTAATTTATTTATAGGTCACTTAAAAAAAGCGTCTGTGATCTCAACTACTTAGTATTTTGGGAGTGAGGTCTTGCCATATGTATGTAGGTAGGATAAAATATGATCTATTTAAACAATAGGATCGTCTTTATAATTTCACTGCTTTACATATAGTACCCATAATTCTTTTTAACCAGTTGATTTTCCGTCAAATCTGTGATACGTTACATTCATATAAATTTGCTTATTTTTTAATTGTTTGAAACCGCTTATGCCGTCCATTGTAAACTGTTCCATTTAAATATGATGAAAAGAAAATCCATTTCATCGAAAATACTTTTAAGCATATTGGTATATTAGATTGTGTTTTTTTTAAAAGTATACATTTATTTATGAATACAACATACTTATGTGTGCAAAATACTTTACACATTCCCAGCGCTGCCAGTCCTTATTGCATTTCCAGACATAGGTGCTTTGTCCATATTTCTAAGTATGTATGTATGTATATTTCTAAGTATGTATGAGTGGGAACAATGCTCCCTTTGTTTTCTTTATGCAACTTGTTAGTATATTATGGTATTTTTTCCTTCTTAAAAAGCGACTGAACATGTAATTATTATAACTAAAACAAATATCCCTATTATACTTTGCCTGATCTGTCACAGTGTTGCGCTAAAGAGAACACACCGTTGGCAAAATTATGTTCAAATATGCTAATTCTTTATACTAAAAGCTTAGAAAAATCGTGTAAATGTCCAATGACTTTACAAGGCATGGTTGCCAGACACACATCTGTAGTTATACCCCTGCTTTCAAAAAAGCGAAGTGGGGCTATATAGCAATGACGTTGTCGGTAACGTCCATCACGTTGCGTCTCATAACACATTCTTATTACTTATATTCCTCAAACAGTTTTGAACGGGTTGTTCCCAAACTTCATATACACATAACAACTGATTACAACTAATAACAACTGATGACCTTATGTCCCTCTACATCGCCCATTGTTGATTGCCTAATTTATCACAGAATTATGGCCCATTGTTTGACTTAGAATTTAATTGGGGGTATTCATGACCTTCATTGATAGTTCTAGTTCTGTCAGAATCTTTCATAATACACAAACAGTAAATTTGAGGTTCAGTGTAAGATTGGCGTAACTACATATTAACAAGGAAGAAGATGCAACAGTGGTGTGGTGAGCCCTCCGTTTCTGATTCATGGTATTCGTACAAGATGATAAGGATATGAGAAGTTAGATATAGTTCTGTAAGTTTTGTCATCCCAGGACTATCCAGGGTTTCATTAGACACGTCTCTGTCACTCAAGCTGGTAATCTGTTTGTACCTTAGATATGATATATGAATGGGGATCTTGTTTGTATAGTTTTTCATATGATAGAATAGTTATGCAAATCATGTAATTGCGTAACTAGTAGTGATTTAATTGAATTATTTCCTATTATCTAGACTAAAAGTGGGAGTGTTTAAAATGAAATATTATAATTTAATAATTGCTTAACAGAAATGGGGTAAATACAATAATTAAAAAATTATCAACTCAGATATTGAAGCATTTATAGATAAACGTCCTGCACCTTTTAAATTGATTTTCATTGAATTTCATAATGTGCTCATTATTTATTAATTTTTTTTCCATGGAAGTGAATTTTGTAATTTTAAAAATACTAACTTGTATCGATTTAAACAAATACTGCCGTAAATAAAAACAGCTTGAAATGTGGTTAATTATTTGACAAATTTAATATAATTTATAAGCAATTACAAATCTGTAATTTATCAAATTAATTTTCTGAATGGCTATACGAATGATTGATGAAGCCCCCCAATGTTCAATATCCTGTTGCCATTATCAAGATAGCATTACCCAGTACTTTACAATGGTTCGACATGATGAAAAAATATATTGCTAAGGACACTTCAGAGTGTTCTATCCCTCACCTCTCTGATTGCTATGTTATAGGCTATAGTATAGTTAATTTCTTAAAGAGGCTCCGTGACATCGTGCTTTTATCATTTTTCTACATCAATAAATTCTTTTTATACCATCTACACATCGCTGTGAGTGCCTTACATTCCTTTTATATAGATTGTTATAATAGTTTTTTGTTATATATTTGTAAAATCTACGCTATTTAGTCATGTGACAGTCATGTGACATTGTTGCTCCGCCTTCCAATGACGTCCCCCAGGAAATTAGAGCAACGCCATGTGGTATGTGTCATGTGATAGATGTCCTGTGATAGAGTTTAGGGTACAAAAATATATCCAAAATGTATATATAATTATATACAATAATGTGTGAGAATTATGCGTTTTCTGTAGGTTTACAAATTATTTATTTCCTGTATATTTAGTGTCAGTATTCGAGTCAGTATTTGAACTAGACAAACATACTTTTATGATTTATAAACTATTTAAAGTCTTGTCTAATAGTTTGATAGATTTTAGTTTACCTAACATATGTGGATAGTACATGCGGAATTGAGATTTAGAATGGGAGGCACACAGTCAAATATTTACCAATTATAACAGTTCAATAGCTAAATGTTAGATTTTAACAATTCTTTTCGGGCCAGAAAAGATGGTTTAAAATTTGTCAATTTTTTTTGTTGACTGTTCTCCACCAAGGTAAATAAAAACGATAGTTTTGCACCTTCCGGATAAAACTGGTATTTAAATGTTGTACTAGATTCAAACATTTCCAATATGTCAGAGTGCTAGGCTGTGATTAAGTCATATATCTGCATATGTACGAATTTATATGACTGTATTATACAATAAATATAACTATTATAAATGAATACCTTGCAATCTTGTTCTTTCATACCAGTTTATTGTGCCGTTTAAATGCCAAAATAAAACTTGTGTAGTAAATCTTGATATGCGTGCAGGGGTTATTTTGTGAATGAAAAGTTGAAAGAGATTGAAATCGTAAATAATAGAGGGGAAATGTAATATCTTCACACTTAAATGAAAAATTGGGATCATGTATGGTATGACAAGCCTGTTAATCAGGTTTGATCGATAAACAATTCGCCTACATTAGTGTGGTGTTTAAATACGATTGTGATATATACTAAAATGTGAAATATTTTGGAAGGTATAACATGGTAGTAATACATGTAGTATTAAATAAATTATGTTAGATGGTATTTTATTTTGTCTTTGGAAAGTATAACGCATGAAGCATGACCTTTGACTGCATGCAAATTAGAGTACGCCTTCATGATGTCTTAAGTGGTGTTCATTGAAAACAGATCTATTGACCATTATTTTTTTTTATTTTTTATTTTTTTTTTTAATATCGTTTCTAATACTTTACCAACACATTCTGATTTGTCTTTGTCATTTCCTCATCTTACTATTTGGATTGGTATTTAAGCTTCCTTGCTAGCTCAGTGGATAAGTCCTTACACTTAACTACAGCCCTCTGCCCCTCGTGGGTTCATTCATCATCTCATCTCCCTCTGAGGTTGCTGTCCCAATAAATAAACCTAATATGATGTGTTTCCGGGACATTCAACCCCAATTCATTTCTGAGTTTTTTTTCACCTTACGAATTTGAAGTTTTATTATTGACCACCTTAAACGTGATAAGAAGCGTTATGTGTACGAAGTTCTTGGGACACTTTCTATTTAAAAGGATAATTACCTTTTGTTACATAATTATAGAAATGCGGTACTATACATGATACCTTAAGAAAACTATCCCTTTATAAATGAACACTAAACTGGATTAAAATGTGAAGTTTCCCTTGTTTGCACTGAATTCTGTCTCCTCCCACTTTGTGGAGGAGAGACGTATTGTTTTTGTGCTGTCTGTTGACTGTCTGTCGTCTGTATGTCACAAACCTTGTCCGTACTAGTTCTCCTGTACCCCTGACCGGATTTCAACGAAACTTTGCAGGGATGCTCAGTACTTAGCCTAGTTTTGCATGTCGTCGCCGTGTCTCTGTTGAGTGATATTTGGTGGAGTTCTGGGCCTTTGAAGGTTTTCATACGCAAGCATTGTCTGGCCTAGTTCTCCTGAACCCCTGGCCGCATTTCAATGAAACTGCAGGGATGATGAGTACCAAGCCTGGTTATGCATATCATCGCCATGTTCCAGTTGAATGATTTTTGGCAAAGTTGAGGCCCTTTAAAGGTTTTAGTACACATACTTTGTCCGGATTATTTCTCCTGAACCCCTGGCTGGATTTCGTCAAAATTATGCTGGGATAATCAGTACCAAGTCTAGTTATGCATTTCATTGTATTGTTAGGGTTGAATGATTTTTGGCAGAGTGATGGCCATTAAAGGTTTCAATACACAAACTTTGTCTGGACTAGTTTTCTTGAAACCCTTGGTGAATTTCAATGAAACTTTGCAGGGATGATCAGTACCAAGCCTAGTTATGCATGTCAATGCCCTGTTCCAGTTGAATAATTTTGGCAGAGTTATGACGCTCTGCAGGTTTTAGTACACAGACTTTGTCTGGACCAGTTCTACTTAACCCCTTGCCGGATTTCAACGAACTTTTCAGGGATGATCAGTACCAAGCCTAGTTTTGCACATTGTCGCCGTGTTCTGGTTGAATGATTTTTTGCGGAGTTCTGGCACTTTAAAGGTTTTAATACACAAACCTTGTCAGGGCTAATTCCTGAACCCCTGTCCAAACTTGGCAATGATGATCAGTACCAAGCCTTATTGCGCATGTCGTCACCGTGTTCCGGCTGAATGATTTTTGGCAGAGTTATGACCCTATTCAGGTTTTAAAACACAAACGTTTTCCCGACAAGTTCTCCTGAACCGCTGGCCAGATTTCAACAAAACTGTAGCAGGTCTAGTTTTGCATATCGTCGCTGTGTTCTGGTTGAATGATTTTTGGCAGAGTTATGGCCCGTAAAAGGTTTTAATACATAAACTTTGTCCGGACTAGGTCTCCTGATCCCCTGGCCAGATTTCAACCAAACTTGGCAAGGATGATCTGTACCAAGCCTAGTTGCACATATCTTCGCCGTGTTAAATAGATTGTGTAAAGGTTTAAATTTGTCCGGACTAGTTCTCCTGAACCCCTAGCCGGATTTCGACAAAACTTGGCAAGGATGTTCAGTTTTAAGGCTAGTTGCGCATATTGTCTTTATGTTCCACGTGAATGTTTTTTTGCAGATTTATGGCCTTTTCTCCGGTTGGGGAGACATCTGTTTTTAAAAAGAACCTCTAGTTTTTATTTTGCATGTTCTTGATAACTCATGACTAGTCTCCCCTGTTCATGGTTAGACATTTGTTACCTTCTTAACTGCAAGTTTTGCATCTGTTAACTTTTAGCAAGCATTTGTATATTGCATCGTTTATTTCATTCATATCTTATTACTCACTTTTCTTCTTTTTTTCCCCCAAAATAATTTAAAAACCTTGTTTTCATCATGAACTTAGTAATCATCTTCATAGCATAAGTACTTGATTAAAGAAACTAACCCGCCAAATAACAGCAAAATTACACTAAAAATACATAATTATTAAACCTCTATACAGGTGTTCAGGTCATATAATAATGTATATGTAAAGTATAGGTTTATTTCACTCATAAAATACTCGTGATTGAGTATGCGTAAAATGAATTATGAGTTAGTAACTCTTCGACGCTCCAGTTTTGGGGTTTGATCTGGCTGGTTAAAGCCGTTTATATTGTGTCTATAAAGTTTGGATTTTCAAAATATGTAAAGTATATATATATCTCGTCAGTAGGTTTAGAAATGGTTTACATCTGTTGTAAAGTTTGCCTGTTGATGGTGGGATAGGGACTTTAAAGGTTTAGGAAGGTGTAATTAGTTTGATCACCTTAGTTCTTCTGAGCTGCAGTACTCGTGCTCTGGATTGCTGCATAAAGTCCACAACATTGAGATGTCAGCTCTGCGCAGGTATGGTGGTAGCTGGCAAATACGTGCAAGCATATATGTCAGACAAAAAAAGTGTTACTGGTATTACGAATTATCTAAAATCTTAAAATAACATTGATTTTTATTATTTATTGCATGTGTAAAGGTTTTAGAAGATAGATATTCCTGAGTGAGTGAGGACGTCAAATATGTCCCCATACAACAGATTTTGTATGCAAATATTTGAATCAAATCACAGAAATTTATTATAAGTGTATAAATCAAATATATATCCTGGCAAGATGCCATCGACTCCCCACACTTGTGATACAAACTTTGATTTCATTCTAATACAGATCTCATCTATTTATATCAGTTCAAATAAGAAAAGTAACCATGAGCTATCAGGGTAGGCAACAGTTCTGTACTGTGCTGGTAAAGCTGTGGTTGACATGTGATGAATGACACCTTGGATTAAGCCTATTAGAGAAATAATGTTTGTTTATCTGAGTCTAATCCTATGTTGACATCAGTTCTAAAGTTATATATTCAGCTAACTTAAAGAGATACACGGCAATCTTCAAGGTTACAAGACATAGAAAAAATGACTCCCGTATTCTTCTATCACCATAGAAAATACCATAAAGTAACTATGCTATTTCTGGAGGAAATCCATCCTCAAAAATGTATCTATTTATGATTAATGTAAACTTTTACATAACATAATTAGATTCATAATTATGTAATTATATGTATTAAAAAGAATTAATCAATTGTCTATTAATCAAAATCATGAAAAAAGTATAGAAAAATCCAGTTACTCCAAAACTTGAAGTAAATTCTATTTTTAAAATTTGCCGTAAAAATCAGCCTTCAAAAACGGCAAATTTCGCCGTCACACAGGCATAATTATCCATAATACACTTCTCAAATTGATACAAACTGGCTCGAATCTAGTCTTTGCCGCCAACGACAAACAAGGGTATAAAAGGGAGTCAGACCGTCCAAATCAGACGTTGCTGACAAGACGAAACTTGTCTAACAAGCATCAAGTATCTGCCTTGCCCTCTCTTCATCAGCCTTTCATCTGTTCTAAGTTCTGGGATATTGCTTTGCAGATGACAGTGATGCTTCATATAGTTGGCATCCAATTGGCAGAACACTGTATACGCAACATTCCTCTCATTTGTTAAACGAACCTGTAACCCGTAAAGCATCCTCAGGTTCTCTTGGAGCTCTTCCTTTTGAAGAAAATAGTAAATAATCAAAAGAAATTCGGACAATATCAATTAAATTTGAGCTCTACTGATTATCAGCTTATGCCATGGAGCGGCGTCCGTCATCCATCCGTCTATCGGTCCGTAATAATTTTTTAATAGCGACTCCTCCTCTGAAACTATTTAATGGATTATGAAACTTCACAGAAATGTTGCTCTTGATCTCTAATTGGTCTTAAATAAAATATAGGTTGACCAGAAATTCAAGATGGCCACCACAGCTAAAAATAGATATTCCAAACATAATTTTGTAGCGAATACTTCTCGAAAACCATAAGTCGTATTGGTTTAAAACCTTTACCAAAATGACTAGCATGACAGTAGTTGGTTCTAAACAAGATTTATTATGTCTCCTCCCATGAAGTGTAGGAGGCAATTATTGTTTTTGCTGTGTCCGCCATCTGTCACAAATGTTGTCACTGCTACTCCTCCTAAACTACTTGTTGGACTTCAACTTAAATTGACTGGAAGCATCGGTATAATGCCTAGTTGTGCATATCAAGTTTGTGTTCCAATTTGATGATATGGCCCTTTGACATTTTAACTTTAAGTTTGTTGTCGTCGCTACTCCTCCTAAACTGCTTGTTGGATTGTGATGAAACTTGGCAGGAAGCGTCAGTATGATATTTAGTTATGCATATGGCATTTTGTATTCTGGTTCGATGATTTTTGACGGTGTTATGTCTCCTTGACATTGTAACTTGAATTTATTGTCGCCGATACTCCTGCTAAACCACTCGTTGGATTCCGTCGAATCTTGGTAAGAAGCATCGGTATGTCTTGTTAAGCATTGTTTTTGTTCTGGTTAGATGATATTTGAAGGAATTATGGCCCTTTGACATTTCCTAAACCGCTTACTGGATTTTGATGAAACAGGGAAGGAAGCATCAGTTATGATGTCTAGTTGTGCATATCTTAACAAAGTTGTGCCCTATCCACTATCAAACTTATCTGAATTAGGATGTGCAGTGATGGGAGACATCTGTTTTTCTCAAAAAAACATCTAGTTGAATTCATAACATATTCGACAAACTCTGATACAATCAGAATTTTGGATATGTGGGTCTTTTTTTTAGCTCGACTGATCTAAAATGAGCAGTGCTTATGCCGTCGTCCATCTGTAAACTTTTTTTTTTGTGGCGACTAATTCTCTGAAACTACTTTACAGATTTTCATGAAACTTCACAGGAATGTTGCTCTTGATGTCTAGTTGATACTAGCAAAAATTCAGCCAGAAATTCAAGATGGCCACCACGGCTAAAAATAGAATTTAAAAATGTGATTTTGTGGCGACTACATCTCAAAAGCTGTAATAGATTTGGATATTACCAAAATCACTGGCATGACATGCAGTTGATCCTAACCAAAGTTTATTTTGTTTGGATGTCAAACATGGCCACCAGCGGCCATCTTTGTTTACATAGAATTATATAGGAAACACTTGTGGCGACTACTCCTCTGAAACTACTTAATGGAATTTCAATGAACTTGACAGGAATGTTGCTCTTGATGTCTAGTTGATCCTAGTAAATTTTCAGGTCAGTAGGAAATACAAGATGGCTGGTACACTGCTAAAAATATATTTTAAAAATACGACTTTGTGGTGATTACTTCTCAAAAACTGTAGGTGATATTGAATTAGAACCTTTACCAAAATACTGGTGCGACATGTACTTGGTCCTAACCAAGATTCATTTTGATTCGATGTAAAACATGGCCGCCAGCGGTCATCTTTGTTTACATGGAGTTATATAGGAAAAGCTTGTGGCGACTACTCCTCTGAAACTACTCGACAGATTTTCATGAAACTTCACAGGAGTGTTGCTCTTGATGTCTAGTTGATCCTAGCAAAAATTCAGGTAGGCTGGAAATTCAAGATGGCCGCAACGGCTAAAGATAGATTTTAAAAATGTGATTTAGTGGTGACTACTTCTCAAAAAAAAAAAGTGATACTGATTTGGAACCTTTGCCAAAATGACTGCCATGACATGTAGTTGGTCCTAACCAGAGTTCTTTTGAATGGCCACCAGCGGTCATCTTTGTTTACATAGAGTTATATAGGAAAAACTTGTGGCGACTACTCCTCTGAGACTACTTGAAGGATTTCATAAAACTTAACAGAAATGTTGCTCTTGATGTCTAGTTGATCCTAGCAAATTTTCAGGTCGGACAAAAATGTAAAATCAAACCCAGTTCAAGGGAAGCAATTCATTGAACAAAAATAATTGTTGAGTTACAACTTATGATATCACGTTTATTTCCCTTGTTATACAAAAGCCTGATTGACTGGCAATGGATTTGTTGGCACTGGTGAGTATCTGATGTTCTGATTGTTCAAGGTGTCAATAAAACAATACCCCATATTGTAATATTGTTATGATCAAATTCTACCAGACAAACAGAAATTGGCAACATTGATCAATATAACTAATCAAAACCCATTGATCCATTTGTAAATGGCAGATTGAATCAGGGCAGTAGTTATTGAATAATAATAAAATATGAAAAAAACTGACATGTAGTGTGTTTTATCACATAAATTACGATGTGGGAGTGGAATAACACCATTCTATATTTTCGATATACCACTAGTTATATAAGTATGCAAATAAGCCTAGTATGCACTGTCAAAAAAAATAAAAATAATGACTGATCCAATTCCCACGGTTTATGTCGGTTTCGCATGTTAAAGTGACAGGCAAAATGCAATAAAAGTCGATATGTAAGTTATGTGATCAATAGAATCTAACATTCTTTCTCATTCATTATTGAATTTATTAAACTCATTAGCAAAAATGATATAATGCTCGGCAAGAGCCTCGCATTATATATGCAATAAAAGTCGATATGTGAGTTATGTGATAAACAGAATCTAACATTCTTTCTCATTCATTATTGAATTTATTAAACTCATTAGCAAAAATGATATAATGCTCGGCAAGAGCCTCGCATTATATCATTTTGCCATCTCGTTTAATAAATTCAATAATGAATGAGTACTCATGTAAGATCCTCTAAATACTGAACAGAAGGAACATTGGGTTTTGTAATGAAATGTAAAAATAAGACCTATGTTCCAGTCTTAAGTAAGTTCACCACACCCTGTCTACCATTTTCAATGCTTAAAAAAGTAGTCAAAGCCTGACATGTTTTGTAAGATCCTGAAAGGACTTGGTTTTGAAATGAAACAAAACTAAACAACCTCTCTAAAAAGGTTTACCCTACCCAGACTTCCAGTTTGCAATACTTAAAGGGAAACACGGCAATCTTGAAGTAGACTCGGTACCTTTAACCACATTTTTGATTATCGATTATCAGTACACAAGTCTCTTTGTCCAAAAGGTAAAACATATGGCGATAAACAACTGCATACAAATTGCTCTACTTCTTTCAGTTAAAACACATTTAACATCTCGAGAAATTCAAAAAATGCCAAGTGTTGCGTTTGCAAACGTACTGAGTGTATTTATCAAGCATAAAAAGTACACCAGGATCATTTTAAATCTGCTTGCATATTATTAAATAAAAGGTAATTAATTTGGGATTTTAAAAGTTGTCAGTGCAATATTTTACCATAGGTTTAAACATTACTGGGGCAATATAATCAACAATTGGTAATATGCAAAACAAATTTTCAAAACTGCAAGTTATGTAGAAATATTTAATGGGGCACCCAAACTACGACTATTCTGTGGCAAATCTTTGAAAAACACAATGTTACAAGTGTTTAACCTTAATTACTTTTATTTTTTACAGAATTATGGCCCCTTTTATACTTTGACAATTATGGTTAAAGCTTTGTATGTAAGATTGTAAGTTTTTGTCCAAGACAGTGTGACAGACAAGCACTTACAGGTGGTGCCTCTTGTTAAAATTTAGTCATAATTTTAGATTTAAAACTTTCCATTTCATTCATTTTCGTATCGTCTGCTGAAGGGAGATAACCTTTGTAGTCTTATGAAGTGACATAAGAATAAAGGGAGACAACTCTTCTGATATTGTACTGTCCTTTAAGAATTCAATTCAGTCAATAGGTAAATTTGTATTGATCTCTTTCCAGATATTTATTTATGTTTCACTTTCGGTGAATAATTCCAGACGAATACAAATTTCTCCATTTCTTATCAAACTCTCACAGTTATTAGCCATTATTGGGAGACGTGTAATTAAATGGCGTTGTAAAGGCGTAATAATAGCAGGTTTCCGTTCATGAAGGTGGGGTAATTGTGCCATTGTATTACCAATTTTAGAACTTAATATCTAAGCTGCAATTTAGATGTGTACTGGTTGATGGTATCACTTTTAAGCCTGTAATTTACTATTACATTAAATTTGTAAACTTGTCAAGTATAAGATCGTAGAAAATGAATAAAAGCAGATGAAATTGGAATAAAATTCACTCTCATTAAATTTTTAGTTCTAAAAACTTATTCCTGACTGGTTCAGTGACTGTTTTGTGTAGAATTTTAATAAATTCAAGACAAATAAGTCAAATATCTCAGACCAAATAAGTCAAATATCTCAGACCAAATAAGTCAAATATCTCAGACCAAATAAGTCAAATATCTCAGACCAAATAAGTCAAATATCTCATACCAAATAAGTCAAATATCTCATACCAAATAAGTCAAATATCTCAGACCAAATAAGTCAAATATCTCAGACCAAATAAGTCAAATATCTCATACCAAATAAGTCAAATATCTCAGACCAAATAAGTCAAATATCTCAGACCAAATAAGTCAAATATCTCAGACCAAATAAGTCAAATATCTCATACCAAATAAGTCAAATATCTCATACCAAATAAGTCAAATATCTCATACCAAATAAGTCAAATATCTCAGACCAAATAAGTCAAATATCTCAGACCAAATAAGTCAAATATCTCATACCAAATAAGTCAAATATCTCAGACCAAATAAGTCAAATATCCCATACCAAATAAGTCAAATATCTCAGACCAAATAAGTCAAATATCTCAGACCAAATAAGCCAAATATCTCAGACCAAATAAGCCAAATATCTCAGACCAAATAAGTCAAATATCTCAGACCAAATAAGTCAAATATCTCAGACCAAATAAAGTCAAGGAAATCTTTAACCTTATATATTATATCATGCTTTTAGAGGTATATAATAATTTAAGAAGATTTTGCTTAATTAATAATATAGAAATGCCAAAATAAAATAATGAGTTGAAGAGACATATGCCAATCTTGAAAGATTTTCTCAGGCATTAAAATTATCTTGTCGATTTATTAATTCAGTATCAACTGCTTGCATATCATTAAATAAAATGTTGGGTTTTATTTTTTTCTTCATCTTTTTCTACCATAGGTGTTTGTATTATTATTGGTTCAATATAATCAACAGTTAGAAATATGCAAAAACAATTTGCGTTTTATACCTTTCTTATAATTAATATTGATGACAGAACATTTTCAAGTTATGAAGAAAAACTAAGGGATGCTTCGAGTTGAAAAAAATCCAGATGGCAGCGTGTCCATTTAATTGCTATAAACAAAAGAGATTTACATAGATTTTGTGATTTTTTCAAAGGTAAATAAGGCGAAAAGTAACTCTGATGACAAAATCTCCCTATTTAAAACCCAAATCTCCCTGTTATTTCTAAGACCAGTCTTCCAACTTGGCGTTGGGAGGTAAGTTGTACAAGTCATGTTATATCAAGACTTCTGGAAATGACTGGTCGATTTCAAAAAGAAAGACCAAAACCTTATACTGGCAGTTCTTTTGAACCATTTATGGAGTGCTTTATGTAAATTGAATACAACTTGTCATTTTGATTGTTATAATTTATATATTTAACTGTAAATGCATTCAGTTTAAATAATATGTTGAAAGAAAATGTAAATGTAAATCCACAAAATGAATGAGGCGAATATTGACTGAACATATGAATTAACAAATATAAATAAATAAATTTGTTTATGAAGCTGTTTGATGAATGCAAATTTAATAAACATGCCAGGTTCGGCTATAGTGTGTTTATGTTATAACATGCATGTTGGTATATTAAAGGGGCACACGGTAATATCGAAGTAGTTATCTAAGATTAAAACAAGCAAGATTATAAAAGCTGCCGATAAGTAAATAAACATGACTGTGGGCCTGTGAACTGATAGGAAGGCAAACAATTGTTTGTATAATTAATGAAAATCTAAGATTTATCAAGCTGAAATAAGTGTTGCTGTTTTTATCAAAAGCAATAACTACGCATTGGATGCCTCAATATAACTACGCATTGGATGCCTCAATAGTCTTGGCCAAGGTCTTTACAAAATTCTTAATGATAGTTAAAAAAAATAACAGCACAGGCTTTTTAACGTTTCGGCTTGACAGCCTTCATCAGAATTTAGTTTTCTGATATAATCATTCAAATGCAAATTGATAAAAAAATCAAAAATCGTTTTAAGTGACAGTGTGGACAAACTGATTTGCTTCTCTTTCGCTTCTTTTTGGCATTATAAATACAACCGATATAACACTAAACTTTGTCGTTATATATGCATGGATTCAATAACTTCTTCATCCATGAAAATACTTTTAAAGTGTTGCATTTATTCCATTCCAATACTTGTGATTTCATTCAGTTGCACTTACGATTTCATTTTGCTCCGTAAACATCCCGGACACATAAAGAAATATTGCCGAATTCTACACTGAGTAGACTGCTCCACAAAAATGTCAAATCCACAAGCGAAACGGTAACCTCTGATCATTCCAAAATATGACTTTATACCATTCAAGTTTTTTAGACGAGTTCTCTAGGAATTCTAGTTGTAAAGCATGATTATGGCCACTTACATGAGTCACAGTCTGTTAACCATAGACAGCTACAAAACCCATATAAGGATCCGCTGCCTTTGGCAGCTGAATAAGCACTTTGATATATTAATCCAGCATCATTTTGACATTAATGACTCCAGCGCGCTTGCATATAATTAAATCGATTGCATTATTATAATGACAAAATGTTATAAAATATTTTTTAATTTTTCTTCGTTATCCTATCATAGGTTTAAGTATGTTATTGGTGCAATATAAACACTAGTATTATGCAGAACCAATTTCCATTGATTCATTCAAGGAATTGTTAATGCATTAATAATGATTTGCAAACATTCAAAATGTGCAGCAAACTAACAGGACTATTACGAGTTTCTAAAATATCTAGATTAATTAATGCCTTATGTTCCTTTATTTTCTTTTGTATGATGTTTTACGTCATTTTCAACATGTAAGGTTATATATGACGGTCGATTTTTTTGTGGTGTAGGCAGACCACCCACTTTTCCTGGGTAGAACTACTACTGTACTGGCCCGCCATCCGTAAGAATCAACACTTCCTCACTTGCAAGTCGAGCTCCCATTGGGATTCGAACCCGCAGCGGTGAGAGGCGAGAAGGTTTACAACGCA
Source organism: Cyrtodaria siliqua (assembly GCA_037043455.1). NCBI lineage: Eukaryota > Metazoa > Mollusca > Bivalvia > Adapedonta > Hiatellidae > Cyrtodaria > Cyrtodaria siliqua. Next base: position 251,757 of record JAWPHD010001800.1, on the reverse strand, counting down.
ACGTCGTTTACCATTTGACATCTGTTGGATTTTCCCATTGTTTATAAAGCAGATAATCTTAATGTTAGTACTTATAAGGAAAAGCTGCTGTGAAAATAATTATGGTATCCAAGGGCATGCTGTATGACGGCTAAGCTAATGTAGTATCAAACCTCTTTCAAGAGCCTGGAGGCCATCTAGAAGAAGGAGTGATGTCAGTTCAAATATGAGTGAAAACCTGTAATATGCTTCAGTTTCATATGAAATGTACATATACATTAAATTAAGCCGGGTAATTATTGTTAATGAAGATGTTTGGTATGTAAAGCTAGACAATTCAGCTATGTTTTGTTGCTTGATCATTAACGTTAATTTAAATGATCAGTATATTGCTAACAGTTGTTCAAATAATTAAAATAACGTAAACTTTTAAAAACAAAGCAAGAACTTTTAATAGCCTTAAAGCATCATATGAATTACTATGAATGGTTTATGCAACAAAACTAGCTGAGTTTCCAAACTATACTAGTTCATTAACAATAATTAAATCATCATAATTGGATTGACGCCCTTATAATGCTTCCAGATCAACTCCAGTCCCTTAAATGTCCAACCACATGCACCACTGGACCCTGTTTTAACCTAGACAGAAACTAGGAAATACTACAATGTAGCAAGATAAGGGGAATAATAGATCTGGTAGATTTGATAATTGATCTATTATCATGTTGTCCTGCAGTTTCAGAGTGGACCTATACAAACTGTATTGTCTGAGGTGTAAATCCACAATCATTTGTAAATTATTTATTTTCAAGTGGAATTGGAGTATTTGTATAACGTCCTAAAGCAAATACAAATATAAGTAATGCACTTGAGCACAAACGCCGGCATGATAGCTCCCTATTGAAATTACGATTTGGTCTTATGAGTACGTAAGCCTCTGTTTTAATAACCGGACCGCGATTTGGCCGATATTAAAGTGAGCTAATAATAACGACTGTTTGGAGGGTACATATAGATTTATTGGGTGCATATCTCCCGGAAATTTGAATGCTGCGTGAAACTGTCGTTGTACGCATTTACTTTTAAATTGAGTTTAAATGTATTTGTGCAAACCTAATAATGGAATTAAATTGTAGTGAATAATAATAAATCTATGTTGTATTAAAAAATGGAATTTATTATTAAAAATTAATTGCCATAAAAGTTCTCTCCTTCATTCAGCCAGTTGGATAAGTTTGCTATTATTGTTATTATTATAAATAGAAGTGTGCATAAGAAATTTTAAAATCTGTGTTTATGCAAATAAAACTAAATTAGGACACGGACAAATGCTTATTAAGCGAAGCCTGATTAACCTAAGAAGCATAAATCGTGGAATCAAGTGACATGTTAATCGGGATTTACTCTAGTATTATGTAGAAACTTTACCACCCGAGGTGGAAACAATTACTTGTAGGTAATAATGTTACCCATAGTTCAATATTGGAAATAGATCTATAGGTAATTTTAACTTAGTAAGTACTATTGGTTGTAAACATGATCTTGCATTGGTACTATGGCTCAGATGAAGCGTGGAGAAAACACAAGTGATTGTGGCAAGATACTGTCAACATGGACTGGTAGCAGACGACAATGTGATCAAAGCAGACACAAAACAAAAATGGTCAAAAAGTGGTGGAACGTTGAGTAAAAATATGGAGTTAATAAATATTTAAATACATAAGAGAATTTTCGTCAGCTTTTTAAGCTGTATTTCGGAGTAATTTGAAAAAATTGGAATATTGAATATACAAAAATGGGAGGAAATTCATCAGCTCTCAACTGTTCTTCACACAGTAAGAAAAAACACAATAAAAAGAAGGGCAGAGATAAAAGTGAAGCTCCAAGAACACCGCAGGTACATTAACAAATATTTACACAAACGAGAATTGTATTGTTTGTTTTATTTTCTAAATTGCTAATAACTTACTTCAAACCCAAACAAATATCAGGTAGATTAGAAACCTGTATTATTTATAATCCGATAACCGGGTATTTAAACGAGATATTGCAGCTTTTAAATAACATTTTGCATTGATATTGTGCAGGGAAAAAAATCAAACTTCAATAAATAATTACATTATTTGGTCTTATAGATAAGCTTATTACTTTGCCCAGGCAGTGCGTTTCCTTACATAAATATTTCGCAGATTGATTTTGTAGATTGTCATCATCATAATATTGCCAAGACTGGTTCACGCTTGACCTCGTTTTATTTGGCATATGATTTCATTGTCTGCAGTTTGTAATTCGCTTCAATTCAAAATACTTGTTAGCAGGGTCTTGCTTTTATTAATGCCAGCATAACAATTTTTTTACGAGTTATGTTACAAAAAAAAATAAAAAATGAAAAGTATAGAATTGGAGTACCAATTAATTAAATTTTAAACGAAACATGAAAGCTAAGTTTTCATAACAAATTTTTTACGAGTTGTGTTACAGGAAAAAAAATTAAATTGAGAAGTATAGAATTAGAGTACCAATTAATTAAATTTTAAAACGAAACATGAAAAGCTAAGTTTTCAATAGATTTAGATAATAAGGTAACCTTATAGAGAATGCTCAAATACACTAGGGAATCAGAAGTAATTAGACCAATGCATCTTCTAAGAAATGCACACTATTTGATTGAGCTTGTCAGTTTTTGTGTTGTCTTTTTGAAGAAAAAAGCAATGCGTAATTTTCTGGGTTGAAATGTCTTCTTTTTTTTTCAGATACATTTTTTTTTATATATATATATAAATTTAAGATATGGGAAAATTCATCTTTCGGCAAATTCCGAGATGGCCACCACGGCTTAAATAAAGTTATCACCACACCTCTAGAACGGCAAAAGTTATGGTACAGGGGCCCGTTTTATGAAACAACTTGCGACCGTTTTGATCGTAAATCAATTTCTTAAATGCTTCATTATCAATTACACTTTTCAAATAAACATGATTTCATTTCATTTTCGTATAAATGTGATATTTCTGCACTACGTGGAAAAATAATTGTCTGCATTGAATGCTTTGGTGGAAAAAGAAAACGATTTTAAAATGTTGTAAGATGTTTAATAAAACAGGGCCCTGAAGTCTTAAAATCAAAGATGGCCATCATATTTAAAAAAAAAAATAGGAAAATTTGTTATTGACACTCCGCTTGGTTTCTGCAAAAAATTCTGTTTTCAGAACGTTCAGATTATCCTTTAATGTATACCATGTTTCTGTTCTCAGTCCTTTGAATTTAATGGAACATCCGTTAGTAGAGAACATGTTTTCTGTTCTGGTACATTAGTCCAGGTCGTCCAGGTTGATACCATCAACAAGCATAATTATGTCATCAATCATAGAGGGATAGACACAGATAGTTCCAGGCAATTAATTATTGGAGAGATATTGCAATACTAATATATCATCACCTCTGTTATACTGATTAATAACAACTAAAGTAGGAATTTTAGTTAGCAGGAGTGCCTAATTTATTGGCAGGCTGGATATGTTTTCCTGATCGATCTTGTTTAGATTTTTGTGAATTTTTCCATGTTGTGCTCAAGTAACTTCGATTGAAGTGTTTTTAATTTATGGTGTTTAAAAATCAGATTTTATGTTTTTTAAATTATTGTTTTCCTTTTTTAATGGTATATAACAGCAGAAAAAAAAGAACATGGACAGATAGCTTTGTTCAATGCCAACGCATTTAACCATTTGGCTCAAACATACCACTTTCTTTTATTAGATTGCGCATGTATACATATACATATATAGATGATTTATCAAGGGACCAATTTACATAATGCATTTCTTTTACATGTCCATTTTTAAAATTTGCCTGGTTCAAGCATGTCTGACTAATCAGTTAAATCCCGTTTAAACTATACCTAATGCTTCTCATTTGCATTAGAATGGTTGGAAATAGACACCGCGAACACGTGCATGGATAGCTCTTTCACTAAAACAAATGGAAATTTGTAAGATAAGAAAATAAGACAAAATGTGTATCAAATTTAGTTTTATTTCAAGGGCAGTCTACAGTATAAAAGTTACAAAATCGTCCCGGAGTAATATGTTCTGATCATTTTATACATAATTTATGCTATACTCAGAGAGGTTAAATCACATTTTTCAAAATAATGAAGCAATTTTAAACCATAAAATTTTGGCATGTAAATAAATGAAACTATTCTTATAAAATACTCCATACAAATAGTTTATAAAATTAAAAAAAATGTATTAATAAAATTTAAAAAAAATGCATTAATTTAATATAGTTTCTGAACAAAAATCATTATCCATAACTGTCAAATTTAGAATTTTGGGACATTTATGACTGTACATAAAACAAAAAAAGATCTATGATTGTCATGAGGTGTACGTGCCTACTAGTTGGCTTTAAAGGGACACCTGGCAATCTTGATTTTTAAAAACGCGCGGCGTCCTGTTAGGATTCCTAATAATAATAATATTTAAGTTAATTGCATTATTTAATCATTAATATTAATTATAAGAATAGTATAGAGAAATTGGTTTTGCATGTTGTTAACTGTAGATTTTATTCCACCATTTATATGTTTAAAGCCTATGGTAAAAGTAGGTTTAAAGTCAAACTGGTACTGGATTAATAAATTGAGAAACTAAATTATAATGCTTGATTAAAACTTCAGATTGCCTTGTGTCCTTTAACTGAGGTTAAAATTCTAAATGATTAAACACATTAGGAGATATAGCGCTTAACTTGTCACCTTTTCTATTTTGATTCCATTTCAATACACAGTTACTGTGAAAGACAACATTTGCCCAATACTTAAAAGAACAATGGGACTTTTAGAAAAATCAATTCTACTGATATTTAATCAATGTGTATATTGAAACAACTTTTATTCATACGTTTATAAATACCACATTATGCAATGGATATTTACCAATATATTGAAATAAGTTAAATAATTATTAACTTTGCGGTTGTAAACTTATAAGATTTCCTTTCAACAATTGTGGTTTCTTAAAGAAGCTTGATACATTAAACTTAAAGGGACACAACTTTTTTGGCGGGTTTTAAACACGCAATGTCCAGTTAGTTTTTCTTCGTAACTTGATACTATAATTGCAAATCATAATTAAGCTACATGATCCATGGTCCGTATCCGCGTCAGTGCATTGTGCGATTCTTCCCGGACACAGACCCGTAGCTGATCAATGGAAGCTTCCCAATATTTTCTCTAAATAACCCATTTTCACGGACACGGATCACATACAAATGGATGTCCGGCTTTAATTTGGATAGTTAAGTGCAAATTGTTTCTGAATATTGCTAATTGTTGATTAGATTGCACCGATAATGTATTTAAACCTATGGTAGAATAATGAAGAAAAATGGGAAATGAATGCAGGTTTAAAGTCAAAATGATACTGAATTTATCAAAATGAGGTGGTTATTTTAATGCTTGAAAACTACTTCAAGATTTTCATGCGTCCCTTTAACTTCCAGATATAAAATATTTTAAACTAGCTTTCTCAATCCATTTTGTTTTGTAGGAAGAGTGGTGGTAGGGGTTTAGGATACATATTTAGATTGAATACTCGTGACTATAAGAATCTTTCATAGGTATCCAGTGAAGATCGGGAATTCCAACACGAGGCATAATTGTTTTTATCGGAACCGAGGCTCTGCCGATGGTCCGATTAAAACTGTAATACTGAGGGTTGGAATTTCCCTGTCAGAACCAGGTACCCATAATTGATTCTTTTCTTGTATATCATTTATATTCTGTGAGTTGACATCGCCAACTACTAACGTTTTGCATATTTATTTACACAATGATGTCATGCAACTGCCATTGTCGATATCGGCACGTGTCTTTTATCTTCCCCCATGTGTTACAGATCAAGCTTTCCATTACCCATGTAAAATACGGATTCCAATATCCGGTATGCAAGAAAGTTTCTTATAGTATACCCTTTGGCTTATTGAATGCACCATTAAAACAACAACATTTCGCTTTACTTTGAGAAAGTTCATGTTTTAATCAATACATCATCATCAACTGGAAAATGACCAGATAGTTGAATACATCTTTTATATTGTCTTAATGACAGTCAATACTAAAAAGCCTTTGATCGGGAACTCATGAAATATGTGGCCCTGTGGGAACTACCGGAACATGCATTTGCTACAGCTCGATAGAATTTGTTATCTTTTTTCAAGGAATATTGTTGTTAATCTACATATGGTGTGAGACCAGTTAGTGTTTTGTTTCCGATGTCATAGCCTTGGGAAGTATGGGCAATAATTCCAACATCAAACACAGCAGAAAAAGACAATGACATTGTTATTGCATGACAATATAATTTATATTCCGAGTCTATACATGGCGGTGTATCTTACAGGAGGCACCTTGGTTTAATGGTTATCTAGCACCTCGGTTTAGTAATTCAGGGACCATGAGTTATATCCTAGCCAGGAACGAATTTGGATACAATCAGACATTAAACCGAGGTTTCAATGCTAAAATGCCCAGACTGAGTTTTCCATGCTAAAATGCAGAGTGCAGTTTACAATCAGACTTTAAAACGAGGTTTCCATGCTAAAATGCCCAGAGCAGTTTACAGTCCGACGTTAAACCGAGGTTTCCATGCTAAAATGCCCTAGTGCAGTTTACAATCAGACGTTAAACCGAGGTTTCAATGCTAAAATGCATAGTGCAGTTTACAATCGGACGTTAAACCGAGGTTTCCATGCTAAAATGCCCAGTGCAGTTTACAATCGGACGTTAAACCGAGGTTTCCATGCTAAAATGCCCAGTGCAGTTTACAATCGGACGTTAAACCGAGGTTTCCATACTAAAATGCCCAGTGCAGTTTACAATCGGACATTAAACCGAGGTTTCCATACTAAAATGCCCAGTGCAGTTTACAATCGGACATTAAACCGAGGTTTCCATACTAAAATGCCCAGTGCAGTTTACAATCGGACATTAAACCGAGGTTTCCATACTAAAATGCCCAGTGCAGTTTACAATCAGACGTTAAACCGAGGTTTCCATACTAAAATGCCCAGTGCAGTTTACAATCGGACATTAAACCGAGGTTTCCATACTGAAATGCCCAGTGCAGTTTACAATCGGACGTTAAACCGAGGTTTCCATACTAAAATGCCCAGTGCAGTTTACAATCAGACGTTAAACCGAGGTTTCCATACTAAAATGCCCAGTGCAGTTTACAAACGGACGTTAAACCGAGGTTTCCATACTAAAATGCCCAGTGCAGTTTACAATCGGACGTTAAACCGAGGTTTCCATACTAAAATGCCCAGTGCAGTTTACAATCGGACGTTAAACCGAGGTTTCCATACTAAAATGCCCAGTGCAGTTTACAATCGGACATTAAACCGAGGTTTCCATACTAAAATGCCCAGTGCAGTTTACAATCGGACATTAAACCGAGGTTTCCATACTAAAATGCCCAGTGCAGTTTACAATCGGACGTTAAACCGAGGTTTCCATACTAAAATGCCCAGTGCAGTTTACAATCGGACATTAAACCGAGGTTTCCATACTAAAATGCCCAGTGCAGTTTACAATCGGACATTAAACCGAGGTTTCCATACTAAAATGCCCAGTGCAGTTTACAATCAGACGTTAAACCGAGGTTTCCATACTAAAATGCCCAGTGCAGTTTACAAACAGACGTTAAACCGAGGTTTCCATACTAAAATGCCCAGTGCAGTTTACAATCGGACGTTAAACCGAGGTTTCCATACTAAAATGCCCAGTGCAGTTTACAATCGGACGTTAAACCGAGGTTTCCATACTAAAATGCCCAGTGCAGTTTACAATCGGACGTTAAACCGAGGTTTCCATACTAAAATGCCCAGTGCAGTTTACAATCGGACATTAAACCGAGGTTTCCATACTAAAATGCCCAGTGCAGTTTACAATCGGACATTAAACCGAGGTTTCCATACTAAAATGCCCAGTGCAGTTTACAATCGGACGTTAAACCGAGGTTTCCATACTAAAATGCCCAGTGCAGTAGTGAGGATGAATAAATGCTTATACGCACACTGTTTTTACTGGTGCATGTGTGTGTGACCAAACCATCTAAATCACAGACTATTTCTATTTTCGGCTAGTGGTTTGCACCATTTCTAATAAACCTAAGTCCATTATTTCGGAATGTATAATTCAACTCTAAATTTTGACTTTTAACCTGTCATTTTAATAAGAAGTTTACTGCATTTCTGCCATTTAATTGAAATGGGTATCTATTCAGTCAAGTTGTTTATCTTTCATCACTCAATGTTGATTTTCCCATCAAGTTGTATACCTCCCATAATAGTACAGGTATGTTTGCCAAACCTTTTAGGTGCTGATTTTGTGACAATTTTTAATGGAATTTGCACCAATTACCAAAGTTTAGGTATACCATAATATTTACAAGAGTAGAAAGGAATCAGTTTGTGCTGTCATAGTACATATACATAGGTGTTATGACCATCATGTGGTGATGTGTTGTTTTTGCACTGTTCTGCATATGAAGCAAGACCTCTCTGGACCACTGTACAACTTCCTGATGTTTTCTTTGTGAAACGTAATGTCTGTTGCTCGAAATATCCAACAAAAAACATGGGGTTGACCAATTTTTTTTTTTTTAAATATCCATAGTTTGTAGAGACCCTGTTGAGTTTGTCCATTTCACTTTCATTTTCAAATGTTTCCTGGTATTAGATTCTCAGACCTGGGCTCAAAAACATTCAGGCATATCCAAACCTGTATGGAGTCCTGAACCTTCTTGTGAGAAGATATCTGCACATTTTAAGAAAAAAACAAGAACCTAATAACACAGTTCTTCTTTTAAGCGCAAGAATGTTCCTACCTTGATCGCTAGGGAGATAACTGTTTAGTGATAACTGTTTAGTGAGATCTGTAATGGTAGAACATCTGCCTCAAATGCAGGAAGTTATGGGTTCAATACCCGGCCGGGTCATACCAAAGAGTAAAAATGATACTAGAAGCCTCCTTGCTTAATGCTCAGCATATAAAGGGTATTGCTAGGACAGGTCGGCCTAGGGTCCATATTAGTGACTCACTCATGTCATGTGTCTACGGCTTGATATCCTAGTGTGGCAGCACTATAAAGTTGAGCTCACTGTTACAAGTAGACACCGCCGTGATATGACTGAAAGGTTGATAAAGTCATATTCATGGAAATTCATATTTTGGTTTCCACACATTATTTCAATTTTTACAGCTTTGGTGTCATTTGGTCAAAGGTCAAGGTCATAGTGATCTTGATGTTAACATGTGCATGTGTTGTTTTTGGGATTTGGCAGAAGCTGAATTGTTGAGCGGTCAAAGGTCAAGGTCACAGTGATCTTGATGTTAACATGTGCATGTGTTGTTCTTGGGCAGAAGCTGATTTGTTGAGCAGTCAAAGGTCAAGGTCCTTGACACAGTGACCTTGGTGTAAAACATTGACCTGTATGTGTTGCTCTTGGGATTTGGAAGAATTTCGAGTTTGAACCTATTTTGTTTCAAAGATAACGTACTAAACAAAAGTTACATACAATAATAAATGGATTGGAACGAAAGCAAAATGCTTATAGAGATTCTTTCCATGGGAACAATGAGATACATGCCATTCACATAGCAGTTAAGTTAAGCTTTGAGGTCAAAGATCAAGGTCACCGTGGAAGAAATATGCAATGTGATGCTTGCCATCAACTTACTTGGGATGAATATTTCAAAGGTTTTCAAATTCATGCAAACTAATTTAACTGTTGCAAAGTACAGGTCTTAGTGTATAAATAGAAAGCGAAAGAGACTTTATTGTATTTGTTCTGTTAGGTATTTTTTGTGATCTTAGCAACTAAGTTACTTGATGTAAATAAATTATGTAAATTAGCGAGCAAACCACTCAGTGTTAACCAGGTGTTCTTCATAAAACTGTCAAACTGAGCGCTGTTTAGAGTTCCTAATTTAGTGTGCACTTGCTAATAGAAAACTGGCTGTTAGAGATGAAATGGAATTATACTTATTATGATGTATAAATTATTTTTTGAAGCTTGATCATGTTATACATGGTTTTCACAAAAAAGGTGTTTTCATTGTTTGAAACTTTTAAAAACAAACATATTTCAATGGAACTTAAGCAGCATAAATGGAATTTAGATGCACATTCTTAGCAGTATTATATGTCTTTTGCTGGTAATTGCCCATGAATTATTTTCCAGGCAAAGAATCTGGAAAGTCTTATACATGTATATGGTCCATCATTTTTATATTTTTTATGTTTTAAGATTCAGTGTACAGAATAGTAACACAAAACAAATAAGATAATTTCAAACAAAAGTAATCTCAAAATTTGGATTGTACACACTTTTGCATCAGTTTACCCTTTTTGGTTTCCTTTAAAGGGAATGTAGCGACACAGTCAAACTAGCTCTTTTATTGAGAGTTCTGAAAAACTTGCAAAAAGGTGAAAGAAATGTCAAAATCGGTTGATAAACAAAAAAGATATGACCATTTGAAGGTTACGTACTAAAATGGATATGGGAGTCGCCATTTTGAAAACTATGACATCATAGTTCCATATGACCATATATGGAATATTGATCAATATCATTTAAAGCAAAGCAAATCACTGCAAATGAATGCAAATTTCTTAACTGGGCATATAAAGCATTATTGCCATTAGTTATAGATACTGTTCATACAGTTACTTTAATTTTTCCCCCTATAAATAAGCAAATTTGCATATTTATCAATATTCCATGGTCATTTAGAACTGTGATGTCATAGCTCTAAAAATGACGGCTTCCATATTCGTTTCAAAAGAACCTTCAAACGATCATATCTTCTTTGTTTATCATCCGATTTTGATAATTCTTTCACCCTTTTCCAAGTTTTTCAGAACTCTAAATAATAAAGATTGGTTAGCTGTGTCGCTATATTCCCTTTAATAGATCTTGCTATTGTCAGTTGTCATTACTCAGTTCTTGTTATTATCTGCACTTGAACTTGAATCTCATACATTATCTAATCAGAAGGCAAGTGAATGTTTGACAGCCAAGACAGCTTACTATCTAATGGTTGAGGAATTAAATTGAACTGGAATCTATTGTCGCACCAACAGCTAAAGTCATATGGCGACTTTCCAGCTTCCAGTGGTGGAAGAAGACCCCAGGTGTCCGTCCCCACCCCACCCCTCCCACCCGGGCAATTTTCTGTTATAAGCCCAAACAATTTGCTTTGAACTGTTTTGATAATTTATATTAACGATTGCAAAAATACAAGTTATGTAGAAAAACTAACAGGACACTGCAAGTTTTAAAAAAAATCAAAGGGTGCCCTTTGTTCATTAAGTCTTCTGAGCAGAATTTAAACCGAGATCTTTGCACTACTGACTATGCCTCTTTATTGCGAGCATCTCCGAGGCTCAATGGTTAACGACGTTGCGTTGTAAACCTTCGCCTCTTACCACTGCGGGCTCGAATCCCACTGGGAACGCGACTTGTAAGTGAGGAAGTGTCCATCTTACGAATGGTGGGAGGTGTACAGTACTGGTTCTACCCTGGAAAATTGGGTAGTCTGCCTCCACCACAAACAAAATGACCGTCATATATAACCTTGCACCTTGCATGTGTTGAAAACGACGCAAAACACCATACAAACAAACAAATCTTGTACCATTGCATAATAAACTTTTGCTGAGCCAGCTATTTACCAGCTTTTCAAGAATGAAATTCCTTAATAATTGAAATGTTTCAGTAATATTCTGTAGAAACCTAGGCTTTTAACAAAGCAATCTAAATTATTGTCTGAACATGACGGCTGAGCTTTGATCTACATATTGTTTATTTAAAAACAGAAAGTGATTAGACAGTAATTCGCCTATCTCTAACTGGAAGTCATTATATCACCAGTCTTTGTCATTTAGTTATCCCTTAACCCCTACATATATATAATGGACTGTTCTTTCTTTGAATTAAGACCATTCCATTCATGTGACAAAGGAGTGTTTTGGGGGAAATGACTGATCAGCAGCCAGACATTGTAAACCCTGATCGGCCTGCAACTTACTAGCAGGCAGATCTGGGTTTACAATGGACGCAAAGGCTATAATAGTCATGCTTAGCGGGTAAAGGGTTTATATATTTGTTAGTTTGCATATTGTGTATATTATACAAAGTACAATGTAAACTTTTACTACCATATCATGATAATTAATTTGAACTGTTGCAAAGTGATTTTGGATTTGAACAATCAATATAACATCTACATGCCAAGTACAAGTTCATCATGGGGCCATATGAAGAGCCAAAGCAATCTGAAAGACTTTAATTGCTTGAATGTGTCCCAATTGAATGTCGACCAACACAATGCCTGTTTATTTAGAATAACATTTATTTTGTTGTTATACAATAGAGGCAAAGGTGTGAGGTTCTATCTTAACTAAATTTGACTTGGTATCAGGGCAGTCCACTGATTGTCTGAACTGTCAGTATGCCAACTGATCCTGGAATCATTCACAACATTTTGTTTATTTTCTTTGAAGTATAATTCAACTGTATTTGAAAGTCACCCTTGCATGACGCGCCATAGATTCCCGCCAAAATGAATCTGCATTTAAAATCAAAGTTTTGCAATGTCATTTAGCCGATTGCTCCACCAATTGTTTATTAGCATGAAAGCAGTGATAAAACCTTCATCTGTATTGCAAATAACAAACATGCAATGCAAATCATACATCAGCATGTGTGGCTAACAGCCATATTGTTTATATAGCAACAGCTAGGTGATAGTGAACTATTTTCTGTCCCATTGCCTTCTGGCTAACAAAATGTTAAGATTTTGAACATACTGATCAGTCGATATACGCATGAGGCATGATCCCAAAGAATGATGGGGCTGCCCGAGTTTTCGCGATTGATCCTGGAATATGAATAGGGGTCATCCCCAGTGATGTTAGGGGCTTACTTGCTGTGGAGGTTGACACATAAGGGAAACTACAGTTGTCAAACGATCACCATTACAGTTAGTTGTATTGAATGTTCAATTTTGTGTCAATTTTTTTTTTTATATTATTTCTTAATATTTTTTCTGGAATAGGTAGTCTTTTGTTCTCGCCTATATCACCTCTACTGGTACTATGGGTTTTACGGGTTCGAATCACATTGGGAGCTTGACTTGTCATGTGAGAAGTGTCGATTCTTATGAATGGCGGTAGGTATACAGTACTGGTTCTACCCAGGAAAATTGAGGTAGTCTGAGGCTCTACCACAAATAATCGACCATCATATATGGCCTAAAATTTGCTAAAAATTATGTTTTTTATTATTAGCTCTACTGATCAGAGATCAGCAGAGCTTATGCCGTGGTGCGGTGTCCGTCGTCCGTCTGTCCGTCCGTCTGTCCGTCCGTCTGTCCGTTAACTTTTTTTGTAGCGACTACTCCTCTGAAACTACTGAATGGATTTTCATGAAACTTTACAGAAATGTTGCCCATGAAGTCTAGTTGATCCTAGCAAAAATTCATATAGATGTGAAATCCAAGATGGCCGCAAAATCTAAAAATAGGTTTTTAAAAAACAAGTTTGTAGCGACTACTTCTTGAAAACTCTAAGGGATATTGCTATGGGACTTTTTCTAAAATGATCAGCATGACATGATGTTGGTCCTTGTCGAAAATCGTTTTGATTCAACGTTAAACATGGCTGCCAGCGGCCATCTTTGTTTACATAGAGTTATATAATGAAAACTTGTAGCGACTACTCCTCTGAAACTACTTGGCAGATTTTCATGAAACTTCACAGGAATGTTGCTCTTGATGTCTAATTGATCCTAGCAAAATTTCAGGTCGGCCGGAAATTCAAGATGGCCGCCAAGGCTAAAAATAGATTTTTAACAAATAAGTTTGTAGCGACTACTTCTTGAAAACTATAAGAGATATTGATATGGGACTTTTTCTAAAATGATCAGCATGACATGATGTTGGTCCTTGTCGAAAACCTTTTTGATTCGACGTTAAACATGGCTGCCAGCGGCCATCTTTGTTTACATAGAGTTATATTATGAAAACTTGTAGCGACTACTCCTCTTCAACTACTTGACGGATTTTCATGAAACTTCACAGGAATGTTGCTCTTGATGTCTAATTGATCCTAGCAAAATTTCAGGTCGGCCGGAAATTCAAGATGGCCGCCAAAGCTAAAAATAGATTTTTAAAAAATAAGAGATATTGATATGGGACTTTTTCTAAATTTATCAGCATGACATGATGGTTATCCGAGTTGAACATTATTTTTATTCGACGTTAAACATGGCTGCCAGTGGCCATCTTTGTTTACATAGAGTTATATAATGAAAACTTGTAGCGACTACTCCTCTGAAAATACTTGACGGATTTTCATGAAACTTCACACGAATGTTGCTCTTGATGTCTTATTGATCCTTGCAAAATTTCAGGTCGGCCGGAAATTCAAGATGGCCACCATGGCTAAAAATAGATTTTCAAAAGACAAGTTTGTAGCGACTACTTCTTGAAAACTATAAGTGTTATTGATATGGGACTTTTTCTAAAATGATCAGCATGACATGATGGTTATTCAAGTCGAACATTATTTTGATTCGACGTTAAACATGGCTGCCAGTGGCCATGTTTGTTTACATAGAGTTATATAATGATAACTTGTAGCGACTACTCTTTGAAAACTACTTGACGGATTTTCATGAAACTTCACAGGAATGTTGCTCTTGATGTCTTATTGATCTTAGCAAAATTTCAGGTTGGCCGGAAATTCAAGATGGCCGCAATGGCTAAAAATAGATTTTTAAAAAATAAGTTTGTAGCGACTACTTCTTGAAAACTATAAGAGATATTGATATGGGACTTTTTCTAAAATGATCAGCATGACATGATGGTTATCCGAGTCGAACATTATTTTGATTCAATGTTAAACATGGCTGTCAGTGGCCATCTTTGTTTACATAGAGTTATATAATGAAAACTTGTAGCGACTACTCCTCTGAAACTACTTGACGGATTTTCATGAAACTTCACAGGAATGTTGCTCTTGATGTCTAATTGATCCTGGCAAAATTTCAGGTCGGCCGGAAATTCAAGATGGCCACCACAGCTAAAAATAGATTTTCAAAAAAACAGTTTGTAGCGACTACTTCCTGAAATCAAAATCAATCAGTAGAGCTTCAAGGTCATTGACCTCTTGTTTATTTACCGGGGGTGGGGCGCGGGGGCTACTATTTTGGAAGGTGCTCTTATTAGGGGAAGTATGGTATATCGTGGTTATTATCATTGCCTGAGACACTGTCAGTGTTATATCGTAATGCCTCGCGAATATCAACCTTCCGTACTGTTAAAAGGGATACGTCAGGCTCTTCTAGAAAAATAGAACATTTAAAAAACATTCCAGCTCATGTTAAAAATGTCATCTGTGTTAGCACTGTGTTTATCTGGTCTAAAAATTTATTTCTCCATTGATTTTAGATGAAATCTGGCATACAATGCTTAGATTAACCCTGGTGCATAACCTAGGTTATTGTGCAGAATGGATTTCCTCGTAAATAACGAGTTATTTCATTATGTTATAGCCCTTAAGAATAGAAAATATCATTGTATGCAAATTTAAGTCGGAAACTAGACACCCACCAAAAGCCTCATGATCATGTACCCCCTTTAAATGGTTTGTACGACTTAGTCAACACACGCCTAACAATATAGACGTAATGTGGAGTATCTCTCAACAAACTGTGATACAAATGTTGACCCGGGAGATTGTTCAAGTTACAAATCTGTTTGTAATCAATCTGTTAAGAAATCAGCAGGTAGATTACTATATTGTAATGTTGATCTGGCATGATCCTACATGGATACTTGTGGTCAAGATCAATATCGGGGCTAAATGCCTATCTATATCTCATTATAGACTCTGCCCGACACCAATATAAATAATGACACAAAGTCGGAATATTGGTGTTATTCAATACTCAATGGTATTGTTGTGGCCGGGTTTAGGCCGATTATGTGAGAATTTTAATAACTGTCTATACTAGAAGTTGTAAAATGTCCTACCTGAGTTTGATTTTAATAATGGTATGTAACCCATACCCAAATTCATAATCTTTGAAATTTGATCCTGCTCAATAGTTAGAGTAGTGCATTATCTCCCTTTGACCATTGAAAATGAGGCAATACATATGCAGTATTTGCAGCTATATTTAAGAAAATGTTTGTCATTTCACAGATGCCATAATTATGTTCCTTCATTCCACATAACCATTAATCTTAAGTTAAATCTGTTTGATAGATATCGTTGGCTTTTGTCATATTGTGGTAAAAATGGATGCAAGACCAGTTTCTTTAAAATTAGTGGAATTATATTATTTGGCATTTGAGGGTGTAAAACACTACATAATTTGGCATTTGAGGGTGCTTTTGACATTTGAGGGTGCATTTGGCATTTGAGTGTGTAACAAATAGCTTTACTACACTTATGAGACCATACATGTGTATGTGTATACAACATACACATGCATTTATCTAAAGTTCTAAACACATAATGCCTTGGAAAGGAGCAAAATATGGCGTGAACCACATGTTTCTTGAATTATTGTTAAATGATAGTAAAATACCGATATATAATGAAAACTATATGTCTCTTTTATTGTGACCTTAACTACTGTTTTACAGACGCTACAAAATGATCTTGAAACTTACGAGAAGAAAGTAGACGAGCTGAGAACACAGAGCAGTGAAGTAACACGGAGAGTGAACCCTCGGGATCAAGAACTGGTCGAGGAACAGCTCAAGTAGGTTTTCTTCTTGTATTTATATACATAAACACAAATATGATTAAAAAATTGAAAGGTAATTACCTATAATTAGCTGCAATAGTCCATAACTTGAGCTCTCATGGTTTTGTTTTTTTTCAGTCACATGTAGGTACAAACATTCCATAGTTCCCATATTGCACGTGCTGCAAAGCTCAATACGGACATAGAAACCTATTTGATAGTAAGAATAGGGCCAGATTTCAGGCTCCCTATTAATCTTCTGTCTGGGGCAGCTTAAATTAACTGAAGATATTGTGGTAAACAAAATAATTTTGCATTTATTTTTTAAAAAAACAACTGACATTGACAGGGATAATTGACTGCCCAACAAATCTCCATTTAAGACCAGAATAAGTAACTGCTAGCAAAGTCTGTGGGTAAAAAATTGAAGCAAGTGACCAAAATTGAATGTACTCCTAGAAACACTAAATTGTGATAGCATTTTAAAGTTTCTTTTCAGGAAAAATATAATTTATGTACATGTACTATGAAATAGCTTTTTATATTAAAAGTCATAATTTATATTAAAATTGATTGGATTTAATTGAATCGAAAACTTCATTTCAAGAGGGTATTTTAGTAGCCCAGTTAGTAAAACTCCTAATGTTTCCTGAGGCCCACTTGTTTGTTAGTCTTTTGTACCATTACAATTACCCATGTTGATGTTGTAGAAAATATAAATCTGTGGCCAAGAGGAGTAGTAGGTAGGTTGTTGCACACGGGAGTTGGTGTGTGAGATGCCATGCCAACAGGGGAGATGGTGTTTGGGTGTGTCAGGTACAGGTCATTCATGCTGCTCCAACTTAAGGTTCGGCCTGATAGTTGAATTTACAATATAATTTTCATAGAGATTGCATTGGAATTAGAGAAAAGTATTTAAATGTGTATAACCTGAAACGTGTACATGTACCATCATTATATTTCATGTCCTACTCTCAAAACAGAAAAATAATATTTGTAAAGTTTTATTTACACCTGGCTGGTGTATCATCTTTGAAATGTTTTATTTTCTTCAGCATATAATTTGTTCCTGTTTCAAGGGTAGTACATGGAAGCAGTGTGATGGTTTGTAACAGCTTAGGTTAACATTTTTCATGCAGTCTTAGGAAATTGCATTATATTGTGAATTTAACTATTAGACACAACTGTAAGGGCTGCATATTGGCACACCTCAGTAGACAAGCTCATTGGCTGCCTTCATGTACTGATCTGCAGCTATCGTCCTGCTTAAGTTTGAACCACAATTGTGTCATGCCATCTGTTCATATTGCCATGGATGTAGCACAACTCACAGAAGCTATCATGTTTGAACCCCAATTGTGTCATGTCATCACTGCATTTTAGATTCCCTCGGAGGTAGCCCAATTCAACTCATTGAAACTATCATGTGGTGAATGGGACACCATTCATTCATTGCAGTGTTATTGCTGTGGAACATTTGGTTTTGGAAATGTTTTAGTATTCATATTCAAATATACGGGTATTGACAAGGGGTCAGTGTGGAACTATTGTATTTAAACCTTAACCTGCTTCATATATATATAATGGACTGTTCTTTCTTTGAATTAAGACCATTCCATTTATGTGACAATGGGGTGTTTTGGGGTTAATGACTGATCAGCAGATGGACATTGCAAACCCTGATCAGCCTGCGAGTTACTCACGGACATTGTAAACCCTGATCAGCCTGCGAGTAACTCGCAGGCTGATCAGGGTTTACAATGGACGCAAAGGCTGTTGTAGTCGTGCTTAGCGGGTTTAGAGTTAGTATAGTTTCAGTAGTTCCGTGTCCATTCTTGATAAACTTCATTAGCTCAGTATGGAATGAATTTTGATTTGCTGAATGAAATCACGAGGTAGTAATATATATTTAATTCGTAGTTTAAATAAAATTAATTCTTTAATGTTTGGTTGTGGGGCTGAAACCACTGCAAACTAAAATTCATGGATAGTTACTGTTTTATTTATTTGTGCAAATTGTGGGCATTTTCCCATTAATTAGATTAATAATTAATTAATTAATTCCAAGAGTATTTGCACTTTTTTTTTATAAAAAAACAAATAGTTTTTTTCTAAATTAGAAAAACCGATCTCATTGCTATTTTACAGCATCTGATTGTTAAAAATCATCTAAATATGTTTTAGATACACTAACACACATCAACATTACCAAGTTTATTTGTTAAAGGTGTTAACGTAAAGTTAAAGGTAATAGGCACATTTTGTTTCATCAGGGAAATGAGACTGCATGGGGTTGAACCATTTCAGATACTATTGGTGATGGGGTAATAGCTACTCTGTTGGCATCTTGTTCAGTTTTTGCATTAAGCTCAGTTTCTTGCTTTAGTTTTCATTCTAAAGCACTTAAACATCCCTTTCATCTTTGGTAGTATAATATGTCACTAGTCTACCATGCATATGCCTATTAATCTACTTGTTATGCTTCAGTGACTTTTATATAAGATTTAGAGTATTTTGCTGGTAAAATATCATCAAAACCACTCAATAAAATTTATAACACTATTAGAAACAGTCTTCAAACCTTGTACATAAAAAACACGTTGATGAGTACCATATAACCATCAATACCAAAAGTAGGTCAACTACACTGATCTTGACTTACTTTATGGACATATTCTGGCAAACAATAATGTTCGTCACAATTTTTAAGACACTTTTAGAAACAGTCCTTAAGCTTCATTGATAGATCTAGAGCAGTTTAACACAATGTTTTAACTTCCTGCATAGAAACACTTCAATGAGAAATACAAAGGTCATCATGCCTGACCTTGACCTACTAAATTGACCCATTATGTTAAAACTCAGTACCTACCTAATCACTATTAGTTTCACTCTTCAAACTTTCTATATATAAATACTATGATGAGTAACACACCTCCAGGCCTAAAGAAGGTCGCCATGACTGACCTTGACCTACTTTATTCTGGTTAAAATATATGTTAAGTTCAGTTCCTAAGACACAAATACACACAGTCTGCAAACATAAATAACAAATGTAGGTCACTTGCTGACCTTGACCTATATATGAATTTTGCTGTTCAATATTTCTGGTTAACACAAATCTTTCAAAACTTAAAAACCATCTCACTTCTCACTTAATACTGGAATGATGTCATTCTAATTTACTCTACACAGATGCAGTACTTTTGATTCGTACCTTTTTTGCAGTGACAAACTAAGACATTCATGAAATATTAACATACTGCAATTACAATTATGTGTTTATTTTTATTCTCAAGCCAGACAAAGTAGGTTTTCTTAATTCTATATAATGTGATACATCTTGACTTAGAAAACGTGAAAAGAAGTTCCACGATGTCAAGGCCAAAGCAGAGAAACTCCAGAAGGGATATGAGGTGCTGGAGGTTGACCTGGAGGAAATTCAGGGAAAGGCCGACCAATACCTCGCCTGGCTGCATAAAAAGGAAGAACAGGTGGAGCTTACGCAGCCCCAGGGGTACAGTGTTCATGATGCGGAGACCAAACTGCAGTATATAAATGTAAGTTGCTCTTAGAGGAGTACAGTGATGGGTGACGCCGTAGTGTTAAGGTTTCCATGATGGCTTAGCGATCTAATGATCATGACTGGAATCGATCCTTGCCAGGATCATATTTTGATCACATTCCAAAATATTTTTCCACACCATATTATCTGCTACTTGGTCTTGTGTGCTAGCTAGTTTTCTTTTGTTCATAATTTTTTTTTTTTTTAAATGCAAAATTTGCAATTTATGTCATCTCGAGTGATCAAAGTTAAATAAATATAAAGGTTTGTTTACTTCTCAATGCCTATCCAGCTGGCTTGCGGAACTTCATTGGTTCTACCCAGGTGCCCGCCCGTGCACGAAAATTGCCCGGAGGGGCACCTGGGGTCTTCCTCCACCAATGGAAGCTGGAAAGTCGCCATATGATCTTAGCTGTTGGTGCGACTATAAAATCCAATTCAATCAATTCAATCAATTACTTCTCGATGAATTATAATATATTATTTACTCCAAAACAATAAAGTCTAAATATAGTGACGGTGAATCTGAAATATATACTGTTTTATTTTTTATGTATCTTTAAGTAGTCTTTGGATTATACAGCATGAGATAGATTTTACCTAAATACCATTATGTCTTATATATATTTAAATATACCGGTAAAGCATACATTTCCTCCACTGCAGGGCTTGTGTATGGAGCTGGAGAACCGGCAGTTCACGCTGGACACCGTCAGCAAGAAGATGGAGGCTGTCCTACAAGAGTTGTCTCCCAAGGATCGTGAAGAGATGGACGAGTCCATGAAATCTCTCGCCAGCGAGCACAGTCGCGTGTACGAGGCTTCAGTCACTCAGAAAAATGTCTTGACCGAGTCTCTGAATGCCCGAGAGGTGTTCCAGGTGGGGTTGGAAAGGGTGGAATTGTGGTTAAAAGACAGGGAGGCACGGATAGCCAAGCTAGAAGATCACAGGTTGTCGTCTGCTGATGTGGAAAAACAGGCGGAAAAAGCAAAAGTGAGTTTGTTTCTTGTTTTCGGTTTGATAGTTTGACAGATTTTGCCCTGGAGTATCTTTAAGGCTAGTATTAGTGGGTTGTAGGTAAAGAGCAGTATACCCCCATTAAATATTACAGGGGGCATTGCATTTTACAGAAGTGGGGCATTTATATGAGGTCATAAAAAACACGTTACATATTGTACCCCTAAAATGCTTGTGGGGGAGGTATTTTTCTAAACCATACCTCATTTCAGGCTATTGGCAAATGTATTTTCTCTAAACTAGACCTCATATAAATGCCCACCTTTTGAAAAATGATGTGTTCATTAGGGTGTATACGGTATGTGTCATTACTGAGCTCTATTATCCTAATGATTTTTAAAATAAAAACTCCAAGTATGCGGTAGTTCTTTTTTAAATATTTTTTTTGTTGAGATCACAGTTTGTGTAAAGACAAGGTAATCTTCCTAGGCACGAAGGTTTGCTTTCACGCATGCATTTGACACGGTGCTGTTCAAGTTGGATTAAGAATGTATATTTTTGAACTATTGACGTAACTGAAGACTCCAGTTAATGGAGAAGTTGACGGTATACAAGCACATAGAGACTTTTAAGTGTAACGGCCCCATTGTGCTAAAAACACCAATTTAGACCATCCTTAAAGAAGTTCATTACTGAGTTGTTTAGATTATAGGTCAATGAAGTTTTTTCATGTTAGTACAGTTAAAATGTTGTAAAATAGAATTATTTTCTTCTGAAGATATTTGAAATAAAACAAAGTGTTTTGGGTAGAGCCCTTTTCCTCAAGTAGCTAGGAAAACAGCAAACTAACAATTTGTTTAGGTTGGCCTTATTAAGATAAAAAATGTGCAGTTTAAACTTTAGATACTTCAGTGAAAGTAAGGTTAAATTGCTAATCAAATAATTGGGGAGGACATTTCTTTTATGGAGAAAATATTTTTTGCTTTGTTAATAAAAGAATTGTGACATAATCTGCTGAAAGGATAAAAGTGCAGTTCATATTATACAATAAAAATTAGATTAATCAGGAACTGCTTTATTCACATGATTTTATCATTACCTGCAACATTGCTTAATTACTTTTCCATTATTTAAATTTGAAAGAATTGGGATTTAAATACCTAGTAATACACGATACGATACGTTGAGGATAACGTTTACACTTGAGTACAACAAATGTGCAGCTAGTGGCCGATTGTTCTCCTAAATGGGCGTGACTTCGTCGAATGCACTGATAAGGCGTTGATTACTCGAGTATATTGTACGCTACTCAATAATCAAAATAATCAAGGCGCTTAACACCCTTCAATTTGAAGGGTCATGGGTGAAGATACTTTGATAAATTCCAAGAGTATATTTAATTTATTTAAGTCTTTGGTTTTTGGCTCTGTAGAGTTTAATTGTTGCAGGCTAAGCATTGAATGTGTTTTAACATTTTAGAATTGAAAATTATATTTTTGTTTGTTTTTCATTGAGTGTTTGTATAAATCTTAAAACATAGATTTTGTTAGCAAAAGAATAAACATTTAAACATGATGTAGCCAACTGTTTAACTGAAGGAATTAATGCAAATAAACTTAAGAGTGTTACAACTTCGTGATTTTTTTTACTTAAATCAAAAGCATATTAATTTGAAAGAACTACACTGGATGTTAAATGAAACATAAATATTTAAAGGATTATAAGGCTAGTTGTGGATTATAAATGACAGCATGGACTTGAAAATGATTGAACTGCAGTATATATACATAATGGAGTAGAGGGCATTAATAAAGGAGATTGTATTATTCTTTATAAGATCTACTTTGACAAGATGCTGGGGGTCAAGGTAAGGTGTTGTTGTTTTACCCAGAATTCTCACATCATGTTGTCCTCGTCACACTCTGCATTTCAGGAAAAAGAAATACCATTACATAATTTTATGTAAAAAAAATATCTTTAAGTGTGCTTTATAATGAATTTTATTGTTTTATGTAACTTGTATTTTACCTGTTTGCCTTCCCGGCACACTTAGTATTTTGACACCTGTGAAAAATGGAATTTCGTTCTATGTATGGAGATGTGTTGGAATTCAGATGTCAAAGGTGGAAAAAATACTACAAAACAATACTGAAAGGAAAAAGAAATGCGACACGGGAATTTTCGCTATATATTGTATATACTGCACACCTATTTCCGTATATATTCCAAGGAAATCCCAAGATGTTTTGTAAAAAAGTTGCAGTTAGTTAGAGAAACGACATAACTGTGATGTTGTCGACGTTTTAATCACAGTACATGTTGTAACAAGAAATTCATAAATGTTGAAGTTCCTCTTTGAAAAATTGAGCCAGTTCCGTACTGTATTTAACGTAAAGAGTTTGCAAAACTTTGTATCCTAAGTTTGCCCCAAACGCATACACTGTCAGTAATGAAACTTTGCACGAATACTATATGCTGTGTTACGTGTCTTTTTTTTCCGAAAGGAAAGATCTTAATTAGCCATGTACCATTCGATTAACAGCAGCATATTATACTACAGTATATAGCGGAAATTCCCGTGTCGCATTTCCTTTTCCTTTCAGTATATATTGCAGCTTTCTTAATTTGCTATAGATCTACCTAACATTGTCTTATTTAATTCCCAAATTTATGTCTTACTTGTATGCCTACTAATACACCATCCTTACAGTTTTTGTTGAAAAAAATAATTTCACTCCCAAACCCAGGACTAACGTTTGCTTAGCAATTTTAATGAAAACCAAATTTTTTTGTCTGTTCTAACGGTGTTTATTTGTGAACACTGATTTTATGTAATTAATTGTTTTTAAAATGTTAATAATAGCAACCATGAAGGATAGCAACCATGAAGACGTGCAATTGAATAAAAACATTGTTGATAAGTCTGTCTCAATGTTGATTATCTATAAATTACAAGGGTCAATATACCTGCCCCTTACAGCTATGTATGGAACCTTGTTTTTTATACTGATGTGAGATTGTATTTATACAGTCCTACCAGTACTGATGTGAGATTATATACAGTAGTATCAGTAAATTCCATCAAATATATTTAATTGAGCTAACTGAATTAATTATTTACCAATATATTATCATGTACTTAACCATTACCTGCTATTGCGATAAGTCCAATAACACTTTACTATAGGATTTGCAGCTCGCTTGCTCGCTAAAATGCCCCGTGCAGTACAGCGAGGATAAATAAACGCTAATTTGCAGACTGCCAAATTGATATTATTCAATTAGCATGGTCGTGACATTTCCTTTGATGAATGCAAAGCATTAAATATTTTAATTTAGGGTAACTAAAGAGGCGTGGCTATACCATACTACAACTACCAGATAGATGAATTTAAAGTACGGACATCACTCTGACGTCACCGTGTTACTCAGTATACCATACTACAAAAAAGTTAGAGTCTGTCTCAGCTCGTTGGTTATTTAAACACCTCGATGGTAGCCCATCTCGGTGTTTAAATAAGCCAATTTGCTTAGACCAGACTCTATTACTTAGTGTCTCTTATTTCCACTAGCAAAAACATAACATCTTTCTAACATAAGCACAATGTCATGCAAAATGAAATATGTTTAATGATTTGAAATGTATCAAAGCATATTTCTGATATTAACTTAACTAATTGCTTAACAATTATACAATTACAAGACACTCATAGTTTTCCTTTTGTTCCTTATACCAACTCTCCTGCCAAATCTCTTGAATTTTGGAGTAACCCAAAAAAAGCAAACCAAAAAGATATTATATATATATATATATATATTATTTTTTTTTAGAAAATGAATAAATCTTGCTTAAATAGAGTACCAACATAAATTTCGCTATTTCCGAGACCAAATCTCTTCTCTCTTTTTTTTTGAGACCAAATCTCCCATCCTGAGATGAAATCCCCCTATTTCCGAGATCAAATCTCCCTTTTTAGTCTGTCAGAAGTCAACATTTATTTATCATTCTAACACAGCCTGCGCAGTTTTTCCTATACACAAAGAAGAGAAACAGCTGTATGTTATTCTACGATAAAATACAGCTGTTCCATTAATTCCCCGCGTATATTTTATCCGTTGGAAGCGCCATTTTACATGACATCAGCGCCACGTTACATGACATCACCGGGTAAATATACGTCACGAAGACAACCTCAACAGTAATTTTAATGAAATGTTAATTACAACAAATTTGCCATGCTCCCAAACCGTGCACACCCCCGATATAAACCAGTCATATGCATCAGTACATATAACATTAATAAGCATCTTGAACAAGCCGAGAACATTTGACGTCATACAGCGCAAGCTATATGACGTAAGCAATGACTTAATTGTTTGTCACGTGACTACTAGTGCATTTAAACATATTGTACCGCGCAGAACTTTGCATACGGGGACGCCGAATGGAACAGCCAGTAAACATAGCAGCCTGATTACCTTGACCTCCGAGATAATATATAGTGCCCCCACAAAAGCGTAAACAATAGGATTATTGTTGTGTTAGGATCGAAATAATAAATACCTACCTGTATTTTATCGGTGAATAAAATACAGTTAGTCGTTCGGATGCGAGTTATTAAATCACTCATGCTAACGCACTTGTGATTTAATTACTATGCATCCGAACTCCTAACTGTATTTTATTCACCGATAAAACACAGGTACGTATTTATTATTTCTTAAGCATGAGCATAGGCAGATGAGAAGTCTAGCAATATACAGTAATGTGATTCGGAAATGACATGGACCTTACAAATGTTATTTGAAGGGGTAAAGAAAATACCTAAATAAACAGTGTTTGATACTATTTCTTTTCAGACGCTGCAGTTGGAAATTGAGAAGTATGGGCCAAACATTGATCAGGTTGGGTCCCGGATCCAAGCCCTCCAGACAGACTGTAATCCAGAACAATCTGCAGAACTGGACACACTTCTCACTGGTGAGTTGGACTTCTGCAAATAATCACCTACAATTACAGGAACATAATAATGGTTCCATGGAAAAGAAACAAAGATCATTGAGAACAGATATTTATAGAATACCTATCAGTGCCCTCTCTGGGCATTGCCAGAGTTTCTGTAAAATGTGACGTAAAAAAAAAAGTGGCAATGAAAAATTCAAAGTTACATTGGAGCAAGAAATAGCCAATGTCTATAACTTTTCAATCTATAGAAGTCCAAATCTATAGAAGTCCAATGTCTTCAGCTTGACTCCAGCTTTCTGATTTAGTGGTAAGAAAAATTGACCATAGGTGACCCTACTTGATCAAAATTATTGCCTATCCTGAAACTAGCACTATGTGAGACATAGAAGTGCTTGTCTGCTGATGGCACAAACAATTGGGACACATCCACAGTGGTGTCTGCACTTTGAGTTTCTGGGTAATTACTTCAACTACATGTAAAATGAAAAGATATTTGTATTTAGAATTTATTAAAACTGATTTAAATCTTTTGACAGATCATGTATGCAATCACCATTCTTTTCTGTTCTCCAGATATGCAGAAGAAATTCTCTGACCTGAAGGATCACATCAAAAATGTTCATGAGCAGCTACAGACTGGTCTTGCTGCCCGCAAGGTCAACGAGGCTGACCAACAGAAGGTAGAGAGATGGTGCAAAGAGGCGGACATGAAATGTGCCATTGAGCCATCACTAGACTGTGCCACAGAAATACTCCAGGAGCAGCATAAACAGTACAAGGTACAATATAAGTGCTGAATGGAGTAAAGTTTGTCAAGACGATCTCAATTTATACTAGCTTCCTATGATATCGAGTGTTCTATGGTATCACGGTAGTGTCCAATCTATTAAACAGTATGCATCTCTGCTAAAATTATAATATATATATATATTATATTTGTGATCACACATACAATAAAATAATTGAAAAAAATAAGTATATCATAAATAAAAGGATGTTTCAAAAAATGCAAAAATGTTGACAATTTCCTTATGATCTTTAAAATGCAACACCCCTAGTCTCCATAAATGCAGTTTCCATTACCTTGAAGGTTATAAAATTCATTATTTTTTAGTCTGACGAGTCTGTTGTACATTATCGTTTCTAAAAATGGTCACTCACTGAATCTTATACCTGTTACTAACAAATGCAGGATACACAATATGTGCATATCTTTATACCATAGAACTTTTAAAATAATAAGCTCAATGAGGGTACCCTTCTTGTAAAATCTAATTCTGACATTTTTACGTAAAATTTATTACATTTTATATCATAACGATTTAGTAGAATGGTCACAGAAAGCATTTGAGTTTCCTTTTTCTTTAAATATTATTTACAGTTCATTTTTTTTCGTCAAACCATTTAAGTACCATGATACCATAGAACACCATACTATATACATGTAAAGGTAATTACTTCCATTGAATAGATTCATGTTAAAGATTAAACACATAAGGATATTTAACAAAGCAGGTTTTTTGCATCATGATGAGAACATTTAATTAAATTAAAATTATTTTCATTTATTTTTTACTTTGTCATGTCTTACAAAGCTGTGTGTCATATTGCTTTACATTCTGGTACAATATTAATATCTATATATATCTATATCGCCATTCAGACCTTGGATACCAGTTCAGAAATGTTTGATTCCCTACTACGAGAAATGGACGAGCGCACTCAGAGCTTGCTCCCAACATTAAATGAAGCAGACACAATGTCTTTGCAGCAGACAACAAAATCTACACAAGATAAATTTGACAAGTAAGTCTGCTTGAGTGTTCCATTATGTGGCATTATGGTTGTGTGACGTGTTAAATATGAAGGTTTGAAAGCTGTAATGGACATTCTTAACACAAAAGGAGATGCATGCATTCACACTAACTTGAAAACATTTTTTATACTAAATGCAAAATTATGATTTGAATAATGGATTGAGCATTATGCATTAGCTATAAAGAAATAGTTAATTATTGGGCCTGAAGAAAGGTTTATCACGGAGACCAAGACCAGTATAAAGTATTAGGTAGGATAACGTAATTAAAGATTTTTAAGGGTTGATATTAGTTTTGTAGGCAGGGTCAGGTAACTGTTCGCAGCCATTTTCTTTATCTGGCCTAGGACTTAATTTTGAAAATTATAGCATTTTATTTTTCTTTATAAATTCTGTGTATTCTTTTAAAAGACAGAAATAATGCTGAAAGTGTATGATTTAATTCCATTTAATCATTGAGTCATCTTCAATATTGAAATTTTACAGACTTACCAAAGTTATAAAAGACAGAGTTAAGTCCCTTGATGAAGCTCTTCAGACAAGAGACCAGGTTGGTGATGGTATCACCGAGGCCAATGATTGGCTAGACGATGTACAGAATGACCTCAGAAAGATTCCTCGCTCCATTGGACCCACGGTGGATGATGCAGAAGAAACTCTCAAACAATATGAGGTAATAGCTTATTGAATGGCTGAAAGAAAAAAAAGAAGACATTGTGTAGAATTTTCATTGGTTTTGATGCGTAAAAATGTGTAAAACACACCTCATGTTTGCCTTGCATCCTGTTAATAAGCACAAAAGGGCATTTAAATTTTACATAAATTTATATTCTTGAAATATACTATCCCATAATCCAAAAGCGAATATCTGCTTATTTTGCACATAAAGATCTTGTTCGTAAATAGCTCATATTCTGGGTATATGTCGAATTATGTGACATGTACTTTGAACTGACTTCTGGTTGATATTTTTGAAAAATGTTTCCATTTCATTCTTTTCATCCCTACCCAGGCTGTAGCAGAGAAGATAGCAAACTATCAGCCAACCATCGCGCAGTTGAACCAGGCCGTTGAGAGATTACGTAACCTTGGCCAGATGACAGAAGCAGAAGAAATCCTGCGTATCACGTCGCAGTATGAAATGCTTGGTGACCAGGTGAGACAGCAGACAAAAAAATGTCAGCAGGCCATGTCGTCACGGCAACAGCTGGAGGACCAGATGAAGGAGATGGACAACCTCATGAAGGAGTGCGAGGATTCCGCGGACTCCGTGATAGGATTGCAGGTGCCCATACCTGAAAAGATTCAACAGTTAAAGGTTAGTACATAACATTGTCTTGATGTCATTTTAAAAAACATAGATATAACTGTGTGTTTTTGTGTTTTGACAAACATTTTTCAAATCATCTTCTTAGTTGTTGTAATATGTACAAAAATTAAATCTATAAATGTTTTTTATTTTTTATTTTTTTCATTATTGCTTTGAAATGTAAAGAAGTTTTTCTTTATTGCTTTAAAATGTACATAATTGTTATGCCCTGAAAGGTAGGAACATCAGTTTGTCTTTCAATTTGTCCCTCCGAAACAACCTTGTTTCAGCTACAACTGCAAACGAGAAGGTGTGTCTTGCGCAAAAATCAAGTCCATAAATGAAAGGTCAAGGTCACACTTGAAGGTCAAAGGTCAAAAAATAATACTTTCGAGGCATTTGTCACTTACTGTGACATTTCTTGTTTTCTTTAGTGCTATATTCATTGTCATAAAATGTGAAGAAAAGATTCTCTGTTGCTATAAAATGTGAAGAAAATCTTCTTAACTGATATACTGTTATTTTTAATCTATTTTCCTGCTCTATCATACATAACGTTTGGAATAAGGCAGAAAATATGATTCTTCAGATATATCAGAGATAAAGATCATAAAGATATAATGGAGATATAATTGTTTTATCTTGCAGTCTGTATCAGCAAAACTCCATGCTGCCGGACCAACATTATTTGCCATGGGAGACCGAGCCCAGCAGATAGGAATAGAGGGAACCAGCAATGATGCTAGAGCCGTATCAAACATGATTGAGGATATCAAGGCACGTGTTGA
Organism: Cyrtodaria siliqua; assembly: GCA_037043455.1. Lineage (NCBI taxonomy): Eukaryota > Metazoa > Mollusca > Bivalvia > Adapedonta > Hiatellidae > Cyrtodaria > Cyrtodaria siliqua. The sequence continues at coordinate 221,547 of JAWPHD010001800.1, read as the reverse complement.
TAACTTGAAGAAAATATCGGACCGTAAAATCAAACAGTGTGAATCAGTTCAGAAGAATCGTGAAGACTTTGAAGAGTTTGTTAACGAGACAATCACATGGCTCGACACAAAGGAAGAGACACTAGCTTCGTGTGGATCCCTTGACCTTGACCCCCAAAAGGTCAAATCAAATTTGCAGAAACATCAGGTAAGGGCTTTATTCATTGTCCTTTAAAGGATATACTTGAAGTACGTGGTGGTGGAATATTTCTATTTATTTCTACTGGGTTATATGTTGGATTGTTACAAATAAATGTGATTATGAGTAGCGGCAAAGATGGATGCCAGAATTAGTTGAAAGGAATTCAGTTTTTTATCCGAAGAATAAGAGAGCTTATGTAATCTCCCCAGTGTCGGCGTCACACATCAAGGTTTGCGTGTAAGCTGTGCATTTGCCGTGGGCTCCCATGGAACCCAAATTATGATAGCCCTTAAAATGTGTCCCATTCCACATCAAATTTTATGTGTAAGCTGTGTTTACAAGTCTATGTCTCTTACATTTCCTATCCTAGCACAACCAAATTTGGGAATTGGTTTCCTTATAGTATGTTGTAAAGGGTTGCATGAGTAAGTTTGTCTTCTACCAATTCTGGGCTTCCATGGAATCCAAATTGTGATGGCCCATACAATGTGCAATAAAGGCAGGTCAAGGTTTGCATGTTAGCTGATGTATATATCTATATCTCTTAATAAATTTTGGTGTGGGATTTCTTATAGCATTATTCATCTTATTCATACTTCACCCATATTGGGGCATGGGCTCCCTCCACCACCTCCCTCCCCCTCCGCCCCATATTCTCCCTCCTTCACCCCCACTCCTCCTGTGGAACCCAAATTGTGATGATTGATCTTAAAATGTGCAATAAAGGCAGATCAACGTTTATATATGTATCTATATCTCTTAAAATATTTTTCTTATGTCACTCAAATTTTGGTGTGGGATTTTGATAGTATTATTCATCTTATTCATACTTCACCCATATTGTGGCATGGGCTCCCACCTCCCCACTTTTGGATATTACAAGTTAAATTTGAACACAATCATTTACATATAAAGCAATTTAGATTAAATTCGGATACACATATGAAATATCAATAAAAAAAACTGAAATGAGGCCACAATAAAAATTTACTAGATTCTCTTCCCCTCCCTCCCCGAGTTGCCTTTCGACCACATATTTCTTTAAAATGGCAGCAATTTTGGATTAAACTGATAAAAATAAAAGAATAAAAATTCACACCCTGCCCCAAATTTTACTATAATTTGTATGAGATTCTGAGATTCTAACAATAATTTTATATCAGCCCGAGTTTCTATGCCCCTACCCTAACCCCACATTGTTTTAGCTTTGTTTTCTGATGGTATATACTACCTATATAATATATTATTCTCTGAAAAATTGAGTCGAGCTGCGCTGTTCTCCGACAGCTCTTGTTAAGGTCTATAGATGGTAGTGTGCTTCTGAAACAATAGAAGAAAGATGTCAAAATTAACAAAACTGCTTTTTGAATAAGCTGTTTTGGGGATTTTTTACAATCCAGTGTGTGGTTTGTATTACTTTTTGATAACAGCGGCGTACTCACATGCAGAATGATAGGAACCAATCAGATTTATTCCATAATAGTTTCGTATAATATTTTTAAAATATTTTAACATAATTTAGTCACCGAGTTACAGCGGAAAAACCCTCACCCTAGCCTCCACTGTACTGTGTTACACGCTAACTGCTCGCGGTAACCGCAGTAGCTCCGCTTTACATGCTTCGATCGGCTCGAAACTTTCAGGAGAATTGGGCTAGAACCCTGAACTTTCAGGTCAGTGGGCAGTAACAGACGATGCTCTATCCAGTTGCACAACAAATTCATGTTAAATAGTACGTAACAAATGTTACCATCGGCAATCTGACTGGTTCCCATCATTCTTCATGTGAGCGATCTCATATTCAATGCCAAGCTGGCACATCAGACATTTTGTTGCTGCTATTTTTATTAGTTTTATTCCGATCTTTATTCTTGATACCTTTACAGATTTTGTTTTATTTCTTGTTTTCATTATAACTCTAGAATATGTTTACTGTGTTTACTTAACTACCATGACAGGAGCTGTGCAGGGAAGTTGAGGATAGAATAAATGAAACAAAATCCAGAGCTAAGGTGACGGGCTTGTGTTGTGTTACCCTATATTGTGCAATGTTTTATCTAACTGTCTTGTATTCAGATAATATAATAATCAGAACACTTTTTAAAAGCTTCACAAAATGGTACACTACCATTCATGATTTTGATTCTGTCACTCAAGATGGCCTGCACTAAATCATATTTGGCCCCTAAAATATATTTAAATCGTGGTAATGAATATTTATCACAAGTAAAGAATTGTACGAACAAATATTTTTTAAATTTCTGTCAAACTGAAATCATGCATTGAATATGGCAGTCTTTGTAACGAGGATGTAGACTGGTAATGACGGACAGTTCTACTCATATCGGACAGTTCTACTCATATCGTTCACAGTCACCAATGAGGAGAGAAGTGTATGCACATTGTGTCTTTGGTCTACACCAGAAAATGTGTTACCTGCTGGTGCATTTCATTCTGTATTTTGAGGGGTGAATACAAAACTATTGTAACTGTACATAAATAAATAATAAAATACAACAGTTTTGCTTTAATTCCTGATTTTTTTTATGCCATCACACCCTTGTTGTTTATATTCACTTTAGAAGATAAAATGGTTTTGATTGTAGCTCAGTATGTCTAAACATGTTAGACTGAAGTTTAACGACATACTGTTTGAAGAAGAACATGTCTGCTAATTCTAAATTCTTATGTCTGCTAATTCTAAATTCTTCTAAAAGTTTCTTTTAGGGCATACATGTATTATAAGATGTTGCATCAATGTAACACATTGCTATACAACTGTACGTTAAAGTTCATATATGCTTGTAACATTTTGTAATATATTATGCATTGAGAGAAATAAAATATTAAAAACGAAGAACATTTTGTTGTTTAAAGGGACACATGGCAATCTTGAATTTTTAAAAACTCACGGCATCCCGTTAGTTTTTTTCTTAACTTGCATTTGTTCAATCATTAATTTTAATTGTTAGAATAGTTCAAAGCAAATTGTTTTTACATATTACTAACTTTTTATAATATTGCACCAACAATATAATATAGTTTAAAAAAATGGTAAAAAATGAAGAAAACTGAAATCTCAATTTTTTTATTTAATTATATGCAAGCAGTTTTAAAGTAAAAATGACGCAGAATAAGTAAATCGAGGAGCAAATTTTAATTTTTGAATAAAACTCAAGATTGCCATGTGTCCCTTTAAGAACTGCACATTTGTTTGATCAGGTTTTGCACTTTGTGATGTGAGCTCCCATGCCCAATGAACCACTTGTCGTCCATCAGCACATTCTTGTAATTTCAGATTTTCTCCAAATTAGACTTGAAGGGTGGTTTCAGTAAGATCTTGGACACATTCAACAATTAGCAAAATTAACAGTTATATTGCAGAGTCATTGCAGTTCATTGTTAAACATTAAGCAAAATATAGATTCTGAATATGATAATAAAGTGATGAGTTGAGAAATCTTAATATTACATATTTGTCTGTGATTTGTATAGAAAATACTGGGAATAGAAAACTCCAATTCAGTCAGTGCATCCTTCTGCGCCATGCACAGGATATCATACCAATCTTGGAGTGAAATTCTCACGTCTCTTATACTTATTCCTCCAGGCACTGGCAAGAGATGCCCTTGACAAGCTAGACACCATCAAAATGAAGGCAGAAGTGGAGAAGAGCCATTACCAAGACATGCAAGAACCAATACCTGTACACGTCTCAGATAAACTTGAACAAATACAGACCCTCGAGGAAAGTATAAAGGTATGACACTTTGAGGGCAAATTCAAACGTCTATTTCAAATACTCATTAACCAGGCAAACGCATTTGAAGCTGTTAAAATTGTCTGAATCAACTGTCGATTCTCATTCCATGTGGATCACCATCTTAATTTATTGACGTTAGTTTTTCAGATGTTACTGTGTTCAATGAATGTTACATGATAGCTGTTATCCAAAAAGCATGATTGTTTCATCTTAACTTTGTCTAATATTTATAGTTCACACATTTTAAAAGCCTCAGCCAATCAGAATGCAGAAACATGTTTACTTATGCCTACACAAGTAACTATTTGTGTCTGCAGGGTGCAATATCTAAGAAAGAGCAGTACCTTACGGAAGCCTCAGCAGATCGTATGCAGTTGGAGGTGTCCATAAAGCAGATCAATGACTGGATACACGGAGCCGAGGACATGCTGGATTCCGGATACGAGGGACTGGATTACGACACACTTAATGATACCATTAGTGAACACAAGGTACGTTGTAATGATATGAATATAGAATGTTGATTGCAATGAAAAACATAGTCCTTTACATGTGCACTTAATTTAAATGTGTAGTAATTGCAAAATTGACTGCTAATATGGTTTATATTTTTCATAAGCCATTATAATATATACTGATAAGAGGATCCCTTGAAAGCAACGAACAAAAACTAGAGAAAGAAAAGTAGCAGACTTGGTTTTATTGAGTCTGTTCATGAGAGGTAATACTTGCCGGTATAAGGTACAACACCTCTCATGTCCTGGATAGCATCGGCTTAAGCAGTATTTTACTTTAAAACCAAATGGTAAGTCATGCAAAATGTTTGATACTCAGTGCACTACTTTACGATCCCCAGGACTACTTCTCGGAGGCCAGTATGTGTCAGGACGAGATGGACCAGGTGATGGAGTTGTCGGAACGTCTGTTACCCACCCTGGACATGAACGACACAGAGACGCTGAGACAGTCACTGAAGAACACGAGTCAGAAACTGTCCGAAATCATGGCCTCCTCACAAAGACAGCAGCAGGATATGGAGAAGAAGATGGAGGAATGGAACGAATATCAGGTATGGGGACTGTTTAGCTTTGCGAGAACAAGACAGAAGTCGTTTGGTGAAAAATGAAAACACCATCCATGGAATACTAGCTAGGGGCTGTATAAAGACTCGTTCAGTGACACAATATCTCTATAACAAAGATTGAACACTGTTCAAAACCTGCTAGTTCATTTAATTATATAAATCATTTTTATTTTATTTGATTTTTTCCCCTGCACAATGTCTTATCTCATGGATCATCAGTTAACCCATAAATCTGTATGTTTTTTACAATACATAATGCTTTGCAGGATGAGGTGATGCCACATAAATCTGTATGTTTTATACGATATGTGTTGCTTTGCAGGATCTGGTGATGCAGATGACTGCTGACCTCCACATGCTGGAAGACGAGTGGGAGGTTGTTGACAGTGTACCCCTCAGTACTCCCTCAAATATAAACAAACAGCTCCTGGAAACAAAGGTTTGTATCCCTGAGTACACCTTCAAACGCCCTATTCCTTCAAAGTCCCTTTACGTCTCCGTTCGTAGCTCGTGAGCAGTATGTCCTAACTGGGTCCAACATCTTCACTCAAAGGTATAACCACCATCACCCAGATTCTTCACCATTCCTTCACATTAGTATTTGTCCTTTTCGATCAACGTACCAACCAATGCCCAACGTTCACTAGAAGCGGCTTTATCTTTATAGCGCGAACAGCCATGCGATCCCAGGTGTTCAATTTCTATCCCCCCTTTGCACTCACATTTATCATTAAAGATGTTACCAGTTCGCTGACCAGAGTGTGTAACTTTAGTATTTTTTCCGAAAGGAAAGATCTTACATAGCCATGTACCATTCGATTAACAGCAGCATATTGAACATACAATATATAGCGGAAATTACCGTGTCGCGTTTCTTTTTCCTTTCAGTATATAACAAACTGTTATATATCTTTCTATGAAGTGTCATTGCTGTTTTATTTACGCATAAGTGCAATCATAGATGAGATTACAATTTTTTTCGCTTAACTTGTCTTTCAGCAATTCATTGAGAAAACAGAGAGTCTGCGACCTGTAATTAATGAAGTTAACGAGAGGTCACATGACCTTGATCGAGATGCATCAGAGAAGAGCAAGTTATTTATTCATGGACTCCTGGCTGAAGTTAATGAACGCTGGAAGATATTGGTGGCCAAAACAGAAAACAAGCAAATGACACTACAGGTAGGGGCTCTATCTTCAACTTGACCACTTCTGTGGCGATACCATTTCAAATATTTATTATATCTTGGATTTTCCAAAAAAACAAACTTTAAAGTGTTCTTCAGCGTCTTAAAAAACTGTGATCTCCAATTTTGTCATCAACAGTTGTTTTATTTAGGTTTTTTTGCTGAAGTTGTATATTATATTGGTGTGAATATCATACTGACGGATATATATGGACTCAGTTAAATTATGTTTTATATTTAGTTCAGAATTGTTTGAATATGTTTGAAATATTGCTAGTTCCCTAAATGCATTTTACCTTGTTTTCACATTGTTTTATGCCACTGTTGACCCCATTTCTGTTGACCCCATTTTAATCTGACCTTCTCCAACAGGACCTAGAAGCCCAGTATGAGGACTACAGCACCCTGTTGACGGCCGTGGACCTGGTTCTGGATGAGGCCGAGGCCAAGATGCCCACACCCATAGATCTGGACACAGCCAAAGCAGCTGAACTGGTGGCACAGCTTGATCAAGTTCAGGTAAAATAGATACAAAAGTCAAATGAAATGTAATTGAGTTTTAAGTCCATCATGTGAGGTTATATAAGGACAGCCACCTCAGAGGGAGATGAGAGTTTCCCATCAGACTTGCCTCTGCGAGGGAGCTAACCTAAACGAGGAAGTATGTACACCACAATTATAAAATGCTTATAAAGAGTTATAAAAAAAGTTCTGTTACGAGTACAGCAGAACCATTGTACATTATTGTTCTGGGCTATACCATCAATTATGTGTTTAATGGCTGTAAATATTATCAGTATTAACACTTTACAGGTTGACATACTCTCAAAGCCAATGGAAATCCCTCCGTTCAATTCAAAAACTAAAAAATCAGTCTCATAAAATAGCTGTGAGAAATTGAACTTATTTTACACTAAACTGTAAGTTGGCTTTCATAAAATTCTAAAAAATAACCGTTACATATCAGACCCTGTACATTAATGTTTAAAACTGACATAAAATTACTAGTGCTCTGCAAAAAGATGCCAGCGTAACAATTTAAAACTTCTAGATAATATCAAATCGGACTTCTGCATTCGCTTCATAGTATGGTGAATTGATATAATTTAACAAGACCATCGGCTTGCATGGTATTATATCTTCATTCTGTTTTATCAGGAGTTGACAGAGTTGATCGAGACTGCCGAGCCAAAGATTGTAGCACTGAAGAAGTGTGCACACCAACTACAGAAGAATCTGCCCACAGCCGAAGCCAAGGTCCAATCACAGGACATTGTTATGGCCATGCTGGAGAAGTATGAAAGGTAGGCATCTGGTATTATCTATGTGTTGAACTATGAAAGGTAGACAACTCTAGTATCTCTCTGCAGAATTATGAAAGGTAGACAACTCTAGTATGCCTGTAATCTGTGTGTAGATCTATAACAATTAGGCAGCTCTAGTAATAAAAGTAAAGGAAGGCAACTCCTGTATGCTTCTCTGGTGTTTCATGACTCTTGGTAGTACTATGAAAGGCACATAACTCTGACAAACTTAAAGATATTAAAATCCACAAAATTGAATTATTTAAACAAAATATTAATAAATTATACAATTTTAAAACTTTTTAAAGTAACAAGGCTTTACATAAACCATGAAATGAAGAAGACTGTATTCAAATAGTCCAAATTAAAAGCTCATAGTAATTTTACAATCAGACATTTCATTCTCGGAGGCACATTTAAATGAAGATGATAGTATACAATATGTAACATGTGGTGTACCACCTGACAGGATTGAAGACAAGGCAGCGGAGCAGAAGCAGCTGATTCAGGAGGAGATCGACGACAGGGAAGGCTTCAGCACAGAGGCCAGACAGACCCTGGAGTGGCTCACGGAGACCAAGATGGAGCTCCAGCAGCTACAGCCAACCATGGCCGCGCCAGAAATCTTGGAGAAAATAGAGAAGCTCAAGGTAATGTTTCAGTTTGGGATTGGTGAAAAGTAAAGTGAATTATTGACTAATGGCTCATCAACACATTATCTAAGGATATTTAGAGCCGCCCCAGAGAGTGGGGGAAGCATATATAGGAATCCGGGAACTTCGCCCTACTCTTACTTCCTATGGTTCTTTAACATGCTCGGAGGATAGACTTCAGTACATTGGATCGCCAGTTGACGTCAACTAAGCTAATGAATTATGTGTCTTGCCCATGGACCCACCAAGGAAACTCAGTGGCGCTGGTGAGGCTATAGGTAAAAAGAACATTAAATTATTCTAAAAAAAAAAAAGAACTGCTGTTTTCATCTTTTATAACTGTTTCAATAATTGTTATCAAATACTGCACACAGGTGCTCTTGAGGACTGAGCATATACACAATAATTGTCTCCTTGAGATTATATTAATATGTTTGCACACTACAAGAGCATGTCTGTGGTGGTTTTGTTCTGCTTTCCATCGCCATCGTCTGTTTTTCAGCTCTCGGAACAAGAAATTGCCATCCGCATGGAGCAGATGCGACACATGGCCACTCTCCAGGAGACCAAGTTTAATTCTCAGGGTCGCAGCGTACCCCAGGAGATACAGGATCAGATACTGCAGATGTCGACCATGGAACAGGAAGTCAGTGCTACCAGGGCAACCAAGGAGGAGGAGTTACTGCACCTGAAGGCAGACAGACATGCGTACAGTACGGAGCTCAAACTTGTGACCACCTGGCTGACCCAGGCACAAGCACAACTGCAAGAACCTGTGACAGATATTCCAGAGGCTGTCTATAGACATGAGGTCAGTCTAATCTTGTGATTATATAATGTGGTTTAGTTAAATTAATGTTTAGACTCATGTCAGAGGTGTTATAACACAGAGATTCGCAACTTACACTTTCAGATTTGAAATGACCTTAGTATTTCCAGGAAATCACTTCCATTTGTAACTTTGAACTTGACAAGTCTAAAAACAAAGGTCTGCAAAAGGTCTCCAATTAAAGAAAACTATATTTAAATGCCAGTTTTATCATAATACCTATAAAGGCTATGTTTACTAAAAGCACACAACATATACTGAAAGGAAAAAGCATAATCCACAAATTGCCTGTACTACACTATTATATACACATAATTCCACGTAATATTCCAGATATATCTCAACATGTTTTGTACAAAACGGGGCTACAACTAATTACAGAAAGGATAACTCTGTGATGCAATAGACCTTTTAATTAAAGTATACTTTGTTACACGAAATTCATAAATGTTGAAGTTTCGCTTGAAAAAATCAAGCCATTTCAGTATTGAGTTTAATGTTAAGAGATTGCAATGTTTAAAGCCTATAAGTTTGTTCACCTGCCTCAGCCAAATGCTCATTCTGTCGATAATGAAACTAAAGGGGTAACCTTTGGTGTGTTCGGAGCTGTTTTAACCGTCTTTCTGAAAGGACAGGCCTAATGTCGCTCTGTACCATTCGATCAGCAGTAGCATATTAAACATACAATATATAGCAGAAATACCCAGTATGCGTTTCTTTTTCCTTTCAGTATATTTATAAAGTCTGACTAAGTCATAGTTTTGCTACTTCCTATTGTTGTTATTGTAGTTTTGCTTTAAATTGTAACTGTATAGAATTTGTCATTGTTCGCAAGAGAAATCTGCAACTGGTCTCAAATCAAAGAAAATACTATCCTTAGTGCATTGATATTGTTATCTTTTTCTGTCTTAAATATAACAAATGAGGAAAAAGATTGTGTAGTCTTATTTTGTGTCTTGAAGTGATGTGAGGTTTAATGAAGTTGTGAATCACTGTGTCATTACCTCTCTACTCTTATTCTGAAATAGCTACGCTCCAAACTGTTTTACAACGTTTTCTCTAATAACTGGCAATCCCTTAATTAGTCTAAATATATTTCGGTACTCTCATTTATATCCGTTTATGGGTTGATGATGGCGAATAGGCAAGAAAACACATTTTTGTTAAAGTTTAGGTTGATGTCGCAGGTAACTCGCTAAATTGTGTTGGATTAACCAAATGTGTTGTGGAGCATATTACTGATACCACTCACTTATGATCATGCCTTTTCTGAATAGCATAAGTGTAGGAGCAAGGCGGGGTGGGGGGCTTGTCAAAAGTTTTGTGAAAAAGTTTGGCCCTGTTCCCCTACCACCACCACCACCAATAATTGAAACCCCCTCCCCACCAATAATTGAAACATATCACCAACACCACTACCACCAATAATTGAAACACCCCACCCCACAAATAATTGAAACATACTTTTTTCAAAAAAAAATCACAGCATCCCATTAACTTGCATTTATTCAATCATTATTATTGATTATAAGAATATTTAAAAGCAAATATTGTTTATGCATATTAGTAACTGTTGATTATATTACACCAATAATATATTTAAACATGGTAGAAACTTTTATTTAATTATATGCAAGCAGGTTTAATGTCAAAATGATACAGGAATAATAAATTGAGATGCTTGTTTGCATTCTTGATAAAACTTCAACATTGCCATGCGTCCCTTTAAATGTGTAGCAAGGCCCTGTCAGTCCCTGACTTCTGATACACATTTTATTTGTCTGTATTATATCATAATTTAGTTTCATATTATATACTGCCTGAATATTTCATTATCAAAATTATAGAGGCTATAGGTAATACCTCTTTTATGCTGTTGGTATATAATTTATTAGCATACAATTCAGTAGATTTACTTATATTATATACTATAGTTCATTGAATATATGGGATTCCGTTCCCTGACATCCTATTTAATGAATCATCCAATGGTTTACTATAATATAAATCATTGTTTATTGAAAATAATTTAAGGCCTTACACTGTGAGAAACTTCATTTCATCTCCCTCTGAGGTTGCTGTCTATATATAACCTTATATGGTGTGTTAACAGGACGTAAAACCCCATTTCATTTGAGATTTCATTGTTGACCCTTAACCCACTAAGCACGACTATAATAGCCTTTGCGTCCATTGTAAACCAAGATCAGTCTAACTCGCAGACTGATCAGGGTTTACAATGTCTGGCTGCTGATCAGTCATTTTCCCAAAACTCCCCTTTGTCACATAAATGGAATGGACTTAATTCAAAGAAAGAACAGTCCATTATATATATGTATTAAAGGTTAAACGTTTATATTTCATGTTTTTTTGTTTTTTTTGCTTGCTTTTTTTTTTTTTTCATAATTAGTTGTAAGAATATAAAAAAGATTTTACCTGGCATTGGGTCCTTATATTTGGGGAGATGTTACCTCTGGTGTGTACCTAGATCGTTTTAAAAGGCATGTAAGTTATCCTGGAAAAACATATCAACTTATTTTAAATGCTACTAGGTTGAATTGTTCTTTAATTACTCATCAGCACATAAACTTAGGTTTATATTTAGAGCCACCCAAACCAAAGGGGAAGAATACATAGGAAGTTGGGACCCTTGCTCTACTGTTACTTATGTTCTTTAATGTACTCCTAGGATAAACTCTGATACAGGGACTGCCTGGTGTATGCCCCCATCTGATAGACGATGCTTAAAGTAGACATCCCTCCAACAATTGGTACAGAACAATGGTGTTTGATGTCATTTTTCAGCACAATTTAGGCTATGTATGATGGTCAATTTTTTTTGTGGTGGAGGCCGACCACCCATTTATTCCTGGGTAGAACCAGTACTTTATACCTCATGCCATCCATAAGAATCAACGCTTTCTCACAAGTTTAACTCCCAGTGGGATTCGAACCCACAGCGGTGAGAGGCGAGAAGGTTTACAACACACCGTCGTTAACCCCTCGATCATGGAAGCGCTGGTACAGAACAGACAAGATTCTGACTACAGCCATGGTTTTGACCATATCCTGGCCCCTAATTAGTTTGATCATGGAGTGGGATTATAAGAACCTTTCATGTGTATCCGGTGAAGATAGGGAGTTCCAACCCGAGGGATGGAATTCCCTATCTGAACCGAATATCCATGATAGACTCTTTTTCTTGCATATCAGAGACATGTTGTGCATTGATGATTCCAGCTACTAATGTTTTGCATGTTTTCCTGCATACCGGATGTCGGCGCTCGTGAATTTTATCTCGAGATGGAAATATCTAGCCCCAGTAAAATGACGGATATCCTTGTCCGGTGTGCAAGAACAAAATATATGCTTAGTATAGCTTGTTTATCCAAAACACCAGTAATCAAATTCACCCATTATTACAATGTGAAAGTGAACTTTTGCTTTCTGCCATTGTAGCAGTTTGTGTTTTTCATGAGACGGTTAGCTTACATGGTTTGTTGAAATACTCAGTGCTGATTGGTTATTAAGAAAGTATTCATACCTCTCGAGATGCCATGACATCACGTCTGTTAACCATTAAAAAGTAATTTAAAAAAAATGTGAGTAATAACGCAAAACAAAACTGCAATGTTGCTTATGTTATTATTAAAAGTGACTATATAATATTTCCAACATCAAATTTAAATTATTTTTAAAAAAAAAAGGACAGAAACTGTGTGTATACTCCGTTTGATGTTGAGAGATCTTCATAAAATGTGTGTTGCAAGAATGTGTTTGTTTTTATTCTACTGATGGACAGATGATGTATTTCCATGTCAGGTTAGAAATAAAACATTTTCATTAGTTAAAGATCAATACCAGGGTCCTGTTTTATGAAAGAACTTAAGATAGTTTTGATCATAAGTCAAAATAAAATAACATAAGCCATTTTCCTTAAAAGTATTTGAAGCAAGCAATGAAGGGCGGAAATATTGCATAAACAACATATGTATTAGATAGTTTACAGAAAAAGTTTTATCTGTTTAACGTAACATTTAGTAATTTATTTACAATCAAAATTATCGTAAGATGTTTCATAAAATGGGCCCCAGGTGTTTAGGACTTGTACAAACATTGAACCTGCAGATCTTATATTAAAAACACTGACCCTTGATATTGAGGGTCTTCAAGTACTGCCACCACGTATTGATCTGACACAATATAAACACGCTGGAAATGTTTCATTTCTTAAATAAAACATTTAAAGTGAAATAAAACAGTTGAAGTGGATAATTGCCGTATACTGTAGAACAGACATTTTATGTCTGACTAAACATTTTATATTGTATTTTTAAAAGATCAGAAGACAAACCTATTGAAAATGAAAATGACCAGCAGCCATTTTGTGAAAACTTTACATATCTATACATAAGTATTGACGTTTGACTTACCGGTGCTCTACTTGGGTTTTAAGTAAACCACCACTAAATGGAGCAATTTATCTTTTGGTTAAAACTATATTTAAATTTATTGAACTTTATCTGTCAAAAACATGTTGTATGGCTGAATAGTTTTTGCCCCTGATAAAATCTCGACTCAAATTGAAGTTAAATGTATTAAGTTTACTGTATTAATTAAAAGTAAGTTACCTGCTGTGAAAGGATTTTATCTTGGTCATTATAAAATATTGAAAAATGGTAGATACCGTCGGAGATTAAAAATCAATCAGTTGGATAAACTAATGCCGAAATGAGATCAAAATTCAATACGTTTGCAAGATAGGACTCTTAGGAAATGGTGTCAAGCTATTTATGAATTGGATGACTATATAAATACAATACATTTGGGTACACTGAATGCAAAAGTTGATCTTTTTTTTACGTCATCTTTGAAAACTTCAAACAGATAATGCTTCACGGTATGTTCAAAATCAGGTAGGATAGAAATTTATTGGATGATTTCCAAATCTATTTTCATTTCAACATTGTTTAGATTTAAATTTGTTAATGTGGGTTAAAGAGTTTGGCAAACAAAACGAAGAAATTACAGATATTTCAGATTTGAATGATTATAGTTTTCTTTTCTTGTTTACATTTTTTTTATTTGCATTATCAGCATATTATTTTACATGTGATTGTACAGATAAATTTTGGAGCAGTTTCAGAAATATTACCTTTTTTTTTTAAAATGAATAGTTCATGATACTAATGGATTAGTGGCCATACTATCCTTGGATTATCTCAGCCAAGGTAAGCTTTTGAATTTAATCTTGGCACATGACCATTTAATAGTGGAAGCGGAATTTGGATATAGTAACTACATAAGAAAAATGTCTGTATATTTAAATGTATTAAGCTGGTCAGATGAGCATTCACAGCTAGACTAGATCAACTTTCAGATAATCTTGTCATTGACAAATACAAAATATATATTGAAGGCTGTTAACTAGCTTCATGAAACTTAAGAGAGTAACTTATAAAACACTCTACCATAACTTACATTATGAAATGGAAAGAAAAATTATAGTTCATGCATTTCTGCCAAATCTCCCATTTTTGGGTGTGTGTAATCCCCCCACAAAAATAAATACAAATATCATATTGTTGTTTTTAGATGACGAATTAATAATGCTTAAATTAGAATGCCAACAGTAAGTTATGTGTTTTCACATACAAAATACATGTTTAGAAGTTCTACATTTTAGTGAAAGATACATTTTGGGATACAAAAGTTGCGTACATTTTGGGATACATAAGTTCCATACATTTTGGGATACCAAAGTTGCGTACATTTTGGGATACAAAAGTTGCGTACATTTTGGGATACATAAGTTCCATACATTTTGGGATACAAAAGTTGCGTACATTTAGGGATACAAAAGTTGCGTACATTTTGGGATACATAAGTTACATACATTTTGGGATACATAAGTTACATACATTTTGGGATACATAAGTTATATACATTTTGGGATACATAAGTTGCGTACATTTTGGGATACATAAGTTACATACATTTTGGGATACATAAGTTACATACATTTTGGGATACATAAGTTATATACATTTTGGGTTACATAAGTTACATACATTTTGGGATACATAACGCAAAAATTAGCCTGAATAACAATATCTCCATATTTCAATCACAATTTTCCTTTTTGTCTGAGACCAATCTCAATATTTCAAGCCCAAATCGCCCTATTTCTGAGACCAAGTCTCCCTATTTCCAAGACCAAATCAGACCAAGTTTTTCTATTTCTAAGACCAAATCTCCATGATTTCAAGCCCAAATCTCCCTGTTTCTGAGATCAAATCAGTCCATATTACCAATTCTCCCTAATTTAAAGCACAAATCTCCCTGTTTCTAAATTCAAACCAGTCCAAATGACCATTTCTCTCTAATTTAAAGCCCAGATCAGTCCAAATGACCATTTCTCCTTAATAAAGCCCAAATCGTCCTAATTCCGAGACAAATCGGTCCAAATCTCCCTTTTTCTAAAACCACTCTGCAAACTTAGCATGATAAAGTTGGCAGGTATGTTAGTGACTAACAGATTTTGGCTTCAAGGTTTAGCTTAAGGACAATTTCATTGCTAAAATAAAAGAAAAAGGAATTGAATTAAATTTAATTGACTTTTATAGTTGCACCAACAGCTAACGTCATATGGCGACTTCCCAGCTTCTGTTGGTGGAGAAAAAACCCAGGTGGCCCTCTGGGCAATTTTCTTGCACAGGTGGGCACCTGGGTAAAACCACCAGCAAGCCAGCTGGATAGCTTCCTCATAAAGATTCCTGGTCGAAGAAAAAAACTGATGGAAGTATATAAATAAACTGGACTGACTGACTGCATGACATTGAAATTATAGTACACCCATTTATTACCAAGTGTGTTTGAAAACAATTATCATTTGTATTGAAACACTGTTCACAAGGGTTGAACCTATTCAAAACTAATGACAACTTATATCAAGTACATTCTAGATTTCAGAATGGACACCATTGTCAATTTCTGATTTAATTTTGTTGATTATCATTACCAGATTGAATATATTCAGTAATTTTGTAATTGCCCTGTATATATTCCATTGTTATCTCTTGAAATCTTTATACAAATTGAGTTGTTTTGAAATAGGATAATATTATCCCGGACTTCAGAAAACACTCCACTTAGGGCTACACGTATTCCAATAATTGGTCATTTGGATTAATGGAAATGCCATTTATCAGAGTGTTGACACAAAGTTACAAGTTGTTACCTGAATCATTATTTAATGTAATATAACACTGTTCTGCATACCAAATACACCGTTTACAATAATTAAGGGATTGTTTACGTAGTTGTTTGTTACCGATGAATGAAACAGGAATTGCGTATATATATCCTGTTAAGGTGGGATCATTTAAGTAGAAATATACATATACTTGTAACTCTTTTATTGTTCAGCTATACCGTTTACCCAATCCGCCCACCATTCAATATTATCATCGACCCTTTGTCAACATCTGTGAGCATAATGCATTTAACTGTCAGAGATTCTATAAAAGCCTTTATTAAAACCCCTTCCCCCGTTATCTTTACCAAACTTTTTACGCTTACAACCAAGATCTAAGTCCTGTTCTGTGTACTTTAAATTGCAGACCAAAACACAACAAATATGACATTTGACTTTGGTAGTTTTATATTGATATGCTTGACAGTGGTACATTAGACCGCGCGATAAGTAGCTAAGCCCAAACATTCCAAAGTCTGCCGTGGCTTCTGTAGCAGTAACAGTAATAGTGCCCTATCTAAAGATTCTACAGGAAGTTAAATAATTGCGTTAGCTGATTACAATGCATTATGGGCTCCTCCAACTGATTGGGATTTAATTTAGATACATTCAATGACAAAAGAGAAAATGAATCAAAATGTATGAGATTATTGTTCAATGAAACTGACCGTATCAAAACTATAAATTCTTCTGGAATTAGTTTTGTGTTTTAAAGATCATAGAAACAGGACAATTTATGATGCTGTACTAGGGTTTAAATAAAGTAAGTGTAAAGATATTTTTTTAATCAACATGAGATTACTGTTCAATGAAACTGACTGTATCAAAACTATAAATTCTCGTTGAATCAGTTTTGTGTTTTAAAGATCATAGAAACAGGACAATTTATAATGCTGTACTAGGGTTTAAATAAAATAAGTGTAAAGATTTTTTTTTAATCAGCATGAGATTATTATTCAGTGAAACTGATCATATCAAAACTATAAATTCTTCTGGAATCAGTTTTGTGTTTTTAAAGATCTTAGGAACATGACAATTTATAATGCTATACTAGGGTTTAAATAAAGTAAGTGTAAAGACTATTTTAAAAAAAAAAAAAAATCTCTTAGTTTCAAAGATTTTCATCATGGTCCCAACTTGAATTTGATATAGGGATAATGTATAAAACTAGAGCTCAACTTTATCCAATTAAGTAGAACAGGTTCAATATGCGCCAGTAATAAAATGCTCATAAATAACATAAAAGTCCTTTGGATGATCTAAGATATATTCGGATATTTTGGTGCTGATATTTTCTTGATTTAACAAAAATTTGTCACCTTAGAAGTAAAAGGTGCTATGTGCCTTCTTAATTCATATACTCATAGCCCCTTTGACCGCTAAGGTGACGATATACAAGTACCAGTATCTAATTCAAACCTACCTACACACAGGTTTTATAAAAAATATAATTTTTGTTAAGCAGAAAGTTTTGATATACTCCATTAATAAAATGCTCGTAAAGAACATAAAAGTCATTTGGTGCAATACAAGGTACCGCTTCTTTATTTTTCTGGCCAATATTTTTAATCTTATTCAAACATACCGATGCACCAGTTTTATGGTAAAATACGATTTATGTTAACTTGATTTTGGCGCAAAATATTTTCAGTTTAGATTAAATTAATAATATTGATTTAGGTAAATCCTATCTAGCATTATCAAAAAATCAGAGATGTCATATAAATGCAGCATTCAACCCTTTTGCTGGCAAAGTTGAAAAGATAGATTTTACGACCAGTGTAGGCACAGATCAACATGCACAGTATGTGCAGGCTGATCAGGGTTTACAATGTTCACCACGCAGTAAGAATGTTTTCCATAACACTCTATATATAAAATATTACAGAAGGGTTTTAATTCAAATTTTAGCAGACGACATTTGAAATTTGGCGGCGAAAGGGTTAAAAGCATATCAAGTGGTCAACACAAGACTATTGTATCTTGATCAGTCTTTATTTGTATGTAGTTACAAAATTTTTGCTTTCGCCCCTCGATATGAAAGAAGGTCATTTTACATTTACTGCATCTATTGTTGAGGAGTTAGGAAAGTCGTATAAAAGCAGCGTTTAAAAGCAGACATGAAAGAAAACTGCTTTTAAGGTCGATTTAGGTCTCCTTTCAGATTAAACTGAATTGACATTGGTTGCTTTCGGCCTGTTTGCAAACTGTTATATATATGGATATGGATTTACTTGGTCCAATTGGGTTTGTGATCTTGAGTAGGCAGACAAATATGCAGAACATAGACTATGTATATTTGGACAGCATTGAATTTCACTTACATGTTTTAAAGTAAATTAAATGTTATATTTAGGACCATAAGTCCTTGTTCTGTCATAGACAGAATTAAGGGTACTTACCTAGGGACATGAGGAGTGCCAGTTAATTATGGGTACCTTAAATGATATCTGAGGATCGCCAGTCATTATAGGTACTTAATAGTAATTATGTGGACATTAAATACAGATGTAGTTAGTGTTAAAAATCTGATTCATAAAGATTTCGCTTGAAAAGTGCATTGAAATGGATTAATTCAGTGTATCAGTGGAAATGGATATTAAGTTTCTGGCCTAATTAATAGTCACACAAAATGAAGTTTTTACTTCAATGTTGGGTACATATGATCCATGTTGCAGAGCTTTCAGTAGCTACGATTGTGTCTGCTGTCTTATTTCTGAGAAAGTAACTATACGATTTCTGACTTTTGCAGGAATTACTTGGAGAGTTTGAGCCCTTCAAGAAGAAGCTAGACAATCTCCGCAACAAGGGAGGCGACTTAATCAAGCACACATCCGACCCCATAGAGAAACACACCATCCAGAAATCCCTCGCCGACACCAATCGTCTGTGGTCCGCAGTCCAAGGGAAGGTTGGAGAGAAGACAAAACAACTGCGAGAAGCTGAGGAATTATCAAAGTCATTTAGCGAAGCGTCTGAGGCTATTGAAGCATGGCTGGAGCAGGCCGAGGCCCAGCTTATAGCTCAGCCAACATGGGTAGACTTTGATCATGTGAAGGACAACCTGAAACAACATAAAGTAAGTCATACACATCATATAGAGAGTATTGTTTTTGTTTTTTATGCCCCCACCACCTAATGGTGAGGGGGAATATAGCGTTAGCAATCCTGAAAAGTTTGTGTGTCTATCTCCTCCCTAAGTTTTCAGCCGATTGTTTCGAAAACTTTACAGAATACTTATCTATGATGGGCATATTGATTGGACATCAAATTCCACCTTGTAATACCGGAGTTACGGTACTTTTTGGTCAAATTTTACATTTTTCGCTGATTTTTTTTAGTGGGGGCATCCATGTCCCATGGACACATTTCTAGTGTTTTTCTTTTTTTAAAAGAACAATTCTTTAATTCTTACTTCGAAGAAAATTTATTATGATTTAGTGTTTATCCTACTTTTTCAACCAATCAGCTGTTTCAGATTTTCAAAAACTTGCACCAATTATTCATGAAGATTTTACTACAAGCAGTCTTCGTGGTGAAGATTGTGACCGATAAAACCTAAGCTGGATAGTCTATGAAGAGACGAACTAAGGAGGAGAATGAGAAGAAGTCTTCACCATTAAGAAACCGATGTCGGTCGCTAATTTTCCTCTCTTTCGGTTTCTTAATGGTGAAGATTTCTCTTCATAGCCTCTATCCTATACTTATTATGTCAAAACAATTTCAATTGAAATCTCCTTAGTTTGCTAAATGAAGCAATATATTACGATTGAAAATAATGAATACATACATTTTATCATTCTTTTATATTACTAAAATATTTCTCTTGATCAGTTTGAATTTCTTGAGATTATTTGGTTATGTGCACATATTATTCAATTTTCCATCATAATGTGTGCATGATGCACATCAAATATCAATAGGGCCTTTATTTGAAATTTCGTCTGCAAGGAGTATCGGATTTGTTCTAAGCTGCTTAATATTGCAGAAACACACAGTGGCATTAGATTTCATAAATAAGAAATATTGGGACACAATTGAACCACTGTCTCCTAAATAAGGATATTCTGATTCGATTAGTTATAAATCATTAATTTTATTGCTTGCAAAACGTAATTTAAAATCCTTTGACGCACTGTATAAGGTATGATATCGCTGTCAAAATACATCTGAGCAATGTGGTAGATAATGTAAACTCTGTATGATAAGGAGGAATTAGGTCGTTACTTTAAACATTGAAAAGCTACTGGTTACAACTGTGTAGAATTAGGGTTGTAAACTGCTAACAGGTTTAATAATAGGGAAATAAGTGGATATAATAATGGTGATTGAACGATTAATGGATTTAGTTGTATGAACTGAGGCATCTTTAACATGATTTAATGGGAGCTTATGAGACTAAAATTGACCCCAGTAGTTACTCACCTTAACTATTGTAATATGTTCCTTGATCTCATTAACTTGCCCACTGCAAATATTCACTCTGGTAAATTGACCTCATTGGTTAACTGACTGGCTTTAAATAATCACAAAGGCAAGACTAGTAGATTTTAATGGTTAGCATACCCACCCGAAATGTTCCCTCATTTAAGTTGATCCCACCTCATAATTATGTTCACCCATGTTAGTTGGTCCCACCCCAAATATTCACTCATGTAAGTTGATCTCTGTGGTCAACTTACCCAACTCAAATATTCAAGTAAGCTGATCTTATCCACCTCAAGTATTCACTTAGGTATATAATAAATAAACATACCTATCAATAATGAATACATAGTACCCTCATTTTCTTACAATGGAATACAACAACCTGTATCACACTACAGGTTATCACTATGCTACTAAAAATAGAATTAGTATCACTATCTAATACTATCTTACTAAAAATAGAACAGCGGTTTTCCAATGATTCAAGCAAGTTTTACGCCACTATGCGCCAAAACGTCAAGACGACGTTATGTCATACAAACAAAACAAGTAGGTCAGAACAATGAACACCAACACCTTAAAACTACATGTATACATTTTCTCGCTGCACTTTATCGAGAAATAATATGCTTTATTGAATGTGTATGCAATAGCAATGCAAATATTTCTATGTTAATGATGTGTAAGAGGTATATAATAAAAGGATCATTACTAGAGTAACGTGTTCTGGAAGTTTGTATCACCTCTCGTAGGTAAATGCCAGATCAGGATCTCACTCAAGGCTCCGCCTCTCGTGTGATCCTTGATCTGGCATTTACCTACTCGAGGTGATACAACTTCCAGAACACGTTACTCTGGTAATAATCCTATTTTATTAACTTTAAGTTGATCCATATGTAAGTTGAGTTCAGTGGTTACCTTACCCACCCCAAATATTTTCACTTCTGTAAGTTGATCTCATTAACTAATTACTTAGTAACCTCATAATATTCACTTACTTAACATGAACTCAAAACAGCTGACAATTACATAAAAGGTTATTGATGTAAAAGTTCAATTTACAGGGGAGCAAAAACATTCCCTGTCACATACAAACTTTTCAATCATTCATTTCTTAAGTCGGTATACATATATTGGTTCCCAAATGTAGTCGGTATACATATATTGGTCGGTATACATATATTGGTTCCCAAATGTAGTCGGTATACATATATTGGTTCCCAAAGGTATCATAATTATGTGTTTGATGCAACTCAAAATACATAACAATTGTAAGAATAATCTAACTTTTTTGATAATTTATGACCAGAATTTGATTTGATTTTGCAGAAGCTTCTGAAGGAGTCGGATCAGCAGCAGAACAAACTAGGTCACCTGAACGCTATAGTGAAGCAGATGGAAACGGTTTGTGACATCGTACCCCAGATGGAGAAGCTAACCGAGTTGAACCACAAGGCATTTGACGTGCGAGCTCGAACCTCGGACAAAGTCAGTGACCTAGAAGACGTCAACGAGCAGATTCAGGATTACGAGGTGGAGCTGGCTGAACTGAAACAATGGATGGAGAAGACGCGCGCACACTTGACCATGAGGGATGACACACTTACGCTGAATGATCAGCTCCACATGCAAGAGGTACGATACGGGGAATGGCAAACTCTATCTGATGTCAGATATATTGAAACGTTTATATATTGTTTAAGAAATGAGTTTTCCAACTTCTGATCATGACATTGTGTATGAATAATGATAATATCTCTGTCTACATTCTTTTAAAGGCTCTGTGTCCAGTATAGCCTAATATGTCCTAATATTTTAATTGTTTTTCTGTCTTTCATTAAGCATGAATGCTGCAAATATTTTTCTTTCAATACAAATGCATATCATAATGGGACAGTCACCTCAGAGGAAGATGATATTTACAATGAAGATATCCATCAGACAAAATGATTTATAAAAAACAACAACAAATAATTAAATGTTTAAAAGTTTTGTTTTCAAGTTTAAATTAAAATGCATAAACTTTGATGCTTACCTTAACTGAGCTAAATTTGTTTCTTTCCAGAACATGATCTCTGACATAGAGAGTCACAAGGGGAAAGCACTCTATGTACTCCAGAAGCATGCAGAGTTACATGCTGCTGTTGGGGAGGAATCTCGTCTGCACAACACGAACCTGGGCGCAGAAATCAACGATCTCCTGGAACAAGCCCACGAAGATCGAGATGAGCTCCGAGCTGCCGTGATTCAACAGGAGAAGTACGAGGCAGAGATGCGGTCGTTGACGACATCGATAACTGAAGCCCAGGAAAGGTTGATTGGTTCTCCGATCCAGGCAAGCAGCGTGGACGATCTACGCCAACAGATAATGGATCGTGATGTATGTACCAGTCTGTCAGTAGTTGTGTTGTACGATTCGTTAACTTGTTTGTATGTCCACATGGTTTTATTTCAGATTTACAAGAAAAAGAAAACAAAATATGGAAAATGAAATTCCAAAATGTTCTTTTCTAGTTAGAAAGTTTGAAAAGTATACAGTGACTTCCTGATCACTGTAATGTGTGATTGTTTCTCTAAAAAAAACAACTTTACACTTTCTCATCATAGTGTAGAATCGTTCCAGTCTTTTTCACCACAAACCCTGTTCTAAAGCTGCTGAAGAAATGAACATCTCCAAACGACTGCTACTATTCCTCGTTTGTTCTGACCCGTGACTTGAATCTTCCACATCTACCCCGACATCAACCCAGCATTGTTTATATACAGTATCTGATGGCAATTAACCAACTTTTTGAATAAATCAAATATTGTCATGGGGCCAACTTGACATTGACCCATCAAATATTTATCATATTACCTCTCAGCAGATTTGCAGGGCTAATGAATAGCACCTATTGTTTGGTTTATTATTGCTTGAAATGCATACGGTAGTTTATCGTAAACATATAAATTATAGTTTGTGAGATTTCGCAGATTTAAACCACAATAGTCGAATAGCACACTAAGGTGTAAGATATTTTGAGTGTTTTGCCAACTTTTTGGAAATGATGACTTTTCAGAAGTTCAATTTAGAATGGGAGTTAAACTTGGCCAATTTGGCTAATTACGAATTGGAAATTGTCCAGAATTTCAGCTAAAACTTTGTAGTTAAGGAGTATCATTTTGTATTGTTTCGTGCAACTTAGAGCTCTAGACAGATTCTGTGAATCAAGATGGTTTCGTATGGTTAGCGTTGTTGCATGGTTACTGGTAATTTTTAAGGATGTGAATAATGAATTTGGGGACTTGATATGTTGTTCCCATGGAAACAAAAAGGAGAACATTTCGGATTTACTGACAATTCAAGACCATAATTGGAGGTCAGAATATTGCGAGATGTGGAAGCCAGTTTACATACCAGTAAGTTGGAGATGTTCATGTCTTTATGTGGTAGTGGGTGCATATTGCATACCTGAAACGATAAAATCACACAATTGGAAAAATAAAAATATAAATTGATTTCTATTAAAATTTTGGTTTTCTAAATATATTGTACATTTTCTTGATATGCACCCATTTTAGTTTCCCTCTTTTTGAGATAAAATTGAGATGCATAACACAAAATCTCTGTTTTATCTTTAATCTCACATATTATTCATGTGTGTCTGGTTTTGGGGATGGATACAAAACATTGTCAAGAAGCAGAAGTAGGTTGTCCCTCTTTAAATGGGAGATAATTGAAAGGACAATGACCTATTTTTGTATCCAGTTGTAGAACCTTCTTTCTGAGTGTGTTTAGCTTATATGACTTTGTTGCTTTCTATCTATTCTGCATAGCTTTGATCAAATATACTCTTGTTCTTCACACTGTTAGCTGCCGCAGCTCAAAGTCTTTAAAGGCCCTAAACTGCCAACCTAAGCATATTTTACAAAATCTTTACACGTATGTAAACTATCTATCCATTGGGAAGCAATAATACACAGTATGTAATATGCGGGGGAAAATATTTATATTTGTTATTATCTTCTTTGCCACCATTTTGAATTAGAATTACGACTCCCCAACTCAAAAATAATTTAACATTTATTCAACTGCTTTTAATAGGCACATTTGCATTATATCATTAACCTGGCACATCGTTTAAATGCAGTTTTTGGTGTTAAATTTTGCAGTTTTGGTACTTTAAAAGACTAGGATCTTTGTCATATTTTATTGCAATATTCCAACATAAGCGTGTAACAGACTATGTAAGCTCAGCCAAAGGAAATGCTGAGGATGGTAATGCTAACAGTGTTTTGAATGACAGTGTATGTTTCTGTATGCTCGCTTATTGTACTAACTAACAAAGAAGTTTTCTGGATTTAAGTGTTTACGTCTGTTGGCCTGAATCCAGAAAGCTTTATCAGCATAATTTAGCTCTATATTACATAAACATTATAGCACGCTGCATGTTGAAGTGAAAACCTTGAAACCACTGAAATTGGAAATTAATACAACAGCCATCCAAATTGTGTGCTGAAATTACAATATTTTATTCTTTATTTCAAGTCGCATGCGCTTAGTCATTTTAAGTCATAGATTAATAAATAAAAATATCATTGAACCAATGGCTGAATCGACAGCTGTCATACAATATATTTAAACAAAATCGAACATAATATATTCATCCCAATGCAATTTAGACCTATTAGTTAAAATTATCCATCGTTCATCAACATGTGTAGTATACGTTTGTTTGCATTTAATCAGAAAATCCTGTCTAATTTATTCTCTTTGTGTAGAGTCATATAGGAAAATGCTATTTCACCTTTAAACTTCTCTTTTCCTTTAATAGACATCTTTAGTACCGATCGAATCATCCATTGTGAGTTATTCCTGTTTCTAACATAACCATACTCATACTATAGTACCCCTGTCACCCTCTCCATCCAGGGCAGATGTAGGTATCCTAATTATTCTAAATAATCGTTAAGTGCATCCGTGGTCAAGGGGTAAACAACGTTGCGATGTAAACCTTCTCGTCTCTCAGGTTCAAATCCAACTGGGTGCTCAACTTGTAAGTGAGAAGATGTTGATTCTTACATATGGCGGGAGGTATAAAGTACTGGTTCTACCCAGAAAAAATGGGGTGGTCTGCCTCTACCACAAACAAAAACAATTGACCTATATATACATATATGGCCTAAAATGTACTAAAAATGGCGTAAAATACCATGCAAATAAAAATAAGGGTTGTTATTTAAATAAAAAAAAAAATGGAAGAGCATACAGTCATGTGATATTTTCAGGACCTCAATATTTTTGTCTGAATCTTCCCCCCAAAACACACACTTTTTGTGAGTCATGTACTCGTGAATAGAGCCTCTTGTCATATCTGAAGGAGCATCTTCATAATCTTTCTCATTCCTTCCCAGGTTACCTCTCACAATATCTTAAACAGAATGTAAAAATCTTTCATCATCGTTAGTAAATACACATCAAGTAGAGTTGTGTCCCAACAAATGCACAAACTCCAACCTGCCTTAAATAAAAGTTTGCACGTATTTTAAACAATCGATCCCATCGGTTATTCTGTGCTCTAGGGCATTCATGTTTCATAAATAGTCGTCAGGTACAGTTTAGTACCCATCAAACCCTACCTTGACTTAAATAACAGTAAACACATTAAACAATGGATTAAACAATTAATCCATCCCTGTCCATTAATCTATGCTTTTGGGCATTCATGTTTCAAAAACAGTCATCTGGTAGAGTTTCGTACCCATCAAACATACAAACCACAACCTGCCTTGAATAACAGTATGCAATTATTTTAAACAATTAACCCATCTGATCAGTCATTCTATGCTCTACGGAATTCATGTTTCTTAAACATTCATAAACAGTCATCTGGTAGATTATAGTACCCATCCAACACACAATCCCCACCCTGCCTCATATAACAATATGCACATATTTTAAACAATTAACCCATGTGATAAGTCATTCTGTGTTCACTGGGGCATTCATGTTTCTTAAACACTCATAAACAGTCATTTGGTAGAGCTTAGTATCCATGAAACATGCAGTGCTCTAGGGCATTCATGTTTCGCAAACAGTCATCCGGTAGAGTTTAGTACCCATCAAACACACAAACCCCACCCATCCTTAAATAACAGTTTACACATATTTTAAACAATTAACCCATGTGATCATTTAGTCTATGCTGTGCTCTAGGGCATTCATGTTTCGCAAACAATCAGGTAGAGTTTAGTACCCATCAAACACACAAACCCCACCCATCCTTAAATAACAGTTTACACATATTTTAAACAATTAATCCATCCCATCTGTTATTCTATCCTCTACGACATTCATGTTTGGTAACTTGATCTTAATTATGCTTTAATTAATAATCTAAATTCCGAGTCTTTATAGACAATAACCTTGTACTATTTCATGAGTTACCAATTCCATTGTTCTTCTATAACCCTTTGAAAACTAATCTTCGAAGATGAATGATTTTGCATTTATAAAATGGTGCCATCCAAAGGTGATTACATCTTTGGACATTTTAGAATGTAATCGTTAAAACCTGTTGACAGTTTTTTATCCCAAGATTAATTGCAATTTTAGTATTTCAACAAGAATATGTAAAATGGACATGTGTGTACATGTACGTTTAACTGGTTATTTAATTGCTGCATTTTGTTACGATCTTACTATAAAAAAAAAATGTTCAAGGGAGATAACTTAACTGCAACACATTATATTTTATACAAGAGTTGCTAAACTTACATTATCATATTATAAAATTTAAAATAATTGTCTTACAAGCAACTGATCTAACAGAAACAAGTTACCGGTAAACATTGTAAAGGAAGATAACTTGAATGGAACTCATTATCTTTAGTGTAGAAGTTGTTAAACTTCGTACACAAAATGAAATTAATGGAATTTCTTTTAAATTCATTTGTTAATTTCCAATTTGGTGATGGTTTTGGTGAAGCTATGGGTAATAATTTTGTAGTTTGCATGTGAATGTGGTATATATTATATGTTGTGCATTTTGATTTGAGTTTTATTTTGCTTTTGGGGCTTTTACAGGAATTAGCCAGGCAGATTAGGGCTTACCAAGCTAGAATTAATGAAATTAGTGAAAACAGTCACAATTTAGTGGAGAGAAGCTCTGACCTAGGGCCACTTTGTGATAGGAGACTGTATCATGTCGGAAATCATGAATCTAGAGTCACTGATCTTTTGAACACATTGAACGCCCCTCTGGAACCTTACATTTCACCACTGTCTTCGCCAAGGTCTCCGGATCGAACAGTGAAATATCAGTATGAGAACCCGCTGAAACTGTACAATGGTAAAGAAATAGGCCCAATAAAAACGGTTGATACCACCTACGAGGCACTACCCGTTATGAACGGTACAAGTCTGAATCGGAAAGAGGCTGCATCGTCTCTACATTCCTTCAGTCCCAGAAATATGCCGCCTGCTCGAGTTGAGAGGATTAACCCATCAGTGAACGGACAAACATTTTCGGCGCGAAGTTTAGACAGGATCAGTCCAGCTGTGAACATGCGGACATCGTCAACTCCGAATATCAGTAAGAACCATCCAGGTGTGAACCAGTCGGACAGTTCTTCAGCATTCTCCTCCAAGATGATGAAAGGTCAATCACAGGCAGATAGCGGTGTACATTCGGGGAGAAGTTTAAGCGAAGGAAGGAAACCATACTCCGAAATGTCATTACCGGAGAGCATGGAGCTGTCGATAGAAATGCCGCTCATGTCTTCTATTCCATCTAAACGAGCACACAGTCATGACAGAGACAGTGGTGGTCAGCAGCCATTTAAAACGAAGAGTCAGAGGTCATCGTCGTATGATCCCGGGTCTGATATGAGCTTAGAGCTTGGAAGTGTTAGGTCTGGCAGCACAGATGATCCTAGATCAAGTTTATCTCAGTTGATGGATGATTCCACATCCTTGTCATCTCATCCAATCAGTGTTGAGGAAAGATCCATAGTAGCCAATCGAACACCTTCATCAAGATCATCTGAATTATTATACCCAACCTCCCCTGCTAGAGACAATAGATTAGATGGTAAGCCATCATTATTGAAGGACTCCAGTGAAGTATCATCACCGGGTAGAACTGGATCATGGCCAGATAGAACCAGAACCAGTGATAT
The DNA here is from genome assembly GCA_037043455.1 of Cyrtodaria siliqua. Taxonomy (NCBI): domain Eukaryota; kingdom Metazoa; phylum Mollusca; class Bivalvia; order Adapedonta; family Hiatellidae; genus Cyrtodaria; species Cyrtodaria siliqua. Next base: position 192,703 of record JAWPHD010001800.1, on the reverse strand, counting down.
CTCTGATCCCAAGCATTCAGTTTCGAAAGAGATGCTGTCACTACAGCAAAGGAAACAAGAAGCTCTTACTCCATATAAACCTCGATCAAAATATTTGTCAGCCAAATTAGGGGAAGACACAAAAGAGAGTGATAAAGAAAAAGCTCAGGCAGAAAAAGACATGGACTCTTTAGCAAATTTCCCCAATACAGAACCAAATGACGATAAATCATGGAAAATAAAAACGGACAGACCTTCCGCAATAAAAGGTCCAGTCAAGGGAGAACACGGTAAATTTGAACAAGCGGACTCCTTAGCATTAAAACCTGAAAGTGAAAGAAGAAGGTCATATACACCAAGGTCACCATCACCTTTGACCTTGGGTCCAACATCAGGGTCACATCCTGACTTTTATGGAAGTTTAACGTCAAAATCGAATGAAGGGCTTCCACCTAGGTCAGCTTCTCCAACAGATGGATTACAAAGGCATTCTAGATCTGTGTCACCTAGAAATGTGGGTCAAGGTCATGAAAGTCAAGTTAAAGGTCAGAGGGATGCTAGTCCTAGGAGTGGTAGAGGACGTTCATCCGACAGTACACGTCTGTCTAAATCGTTGACCTCTGGGCAGATAAGGTCAATGTCACCACAATCTGGTACTAACAGAGACAAGCATGGCATGTCTAACCCTGGCGCTTGGGATATGGTGGGTGATAGTTAACTGCTAAATATCATCTGCACGAGTACACACTTCCATGGAAATTCAATAAACAAACTGAAATTTTCTTCCCAGAATTATGAAATAGAAGAATAAACTGAAATGTAACTGAGAAATATAATTTCCAAAGTTTTGAAAACGGAATTAAACGATCAGAAATATATTTAGAAAAATATCAAAATAATCAATAAAAATTTATGAAGTTCACCTCTTAATTTCTCAAGTAGAAAGCAGAATTTACATGAAAGGTGTGCTCTTGCAAGTGATAAATTTATTGCAATATTTTAGCAAATCTGTTGCAAAATCAATGTTTTAATATCAATTATATTTATTTTATGTTATTTTGCATGTTGGAAAATGTCATGTAGTTACCAAAATGGCATGAGAATATAAACGACCAATATTTATGCATCCATACTATGTCAACCATTAAATTATTAAAATTTACACATAATCAATCTGCATGAAATTAAGTGGTAGATTTGCTAAGAGCTAGATTGTGTAAGATAACTTTAATAATGTCCTTATAAGGAATATATACTCACAACTGACATTTTTATCTGCTATCATTGCATAATGAACTTAAATTCACCTCAAGAATTCTTTCCGAGTAGATACAGCATGTATGAAATAAAACTGCAACGTAAGTAGGAATTGATAGTGAATGGCAGCAGATCAGAAACCATTGATCAAGGATTATAAATCCTACATCAGTAATTCGACGGGTGAACGTGAAACTATTGTAACTGTGTATAAATAAATGAGATAAAATATTTTCGCGTCGACACCTCAGTGTGCACTGGCATTCAGCGAATTGATGCTACGACTGCCATTTTAATGTCACTCACATGCTGTATACCAGTGTGATGAACATTTTATTGAAAACCATCCAACAAGTTACATGCTTTTAATGAATAAAAGAACCTGTATTCTGCAAGTGATAATCTCCTTATGAAATATGTATTTGTTCACGGCAGACGTATATTCATAAGCTTGTATTACTATGCCTGGCGCATCAGCGTTGAATATCACTATCTCAAGCATCTCACCGGGATCGAATCTTTTTCACCCATTTCATCCATTTTATTGATTGATATTCATTAAAAACATCAATTCCTTTAGACATTTCTGTTCAAGTTAGTTCTGATTTTACACTTTCAATATACCTGTATACCTGTTGCACATTTTGTACAGACTTATTTAAGCTGCGTCTTGTCTTGGTGTGGACTGTATGCTATTTGTGTGATTTAGTGTGTGTTGGATTTTGTTTTGCCGTGGTTCTCGTAGCCGTATCACTACTTCTTGCTTGTTTCACCATATTAGGATTTGTCACGGAGTGTGCCAAGCTTGCTAGATCCACATCTTCAGGAGTTACAGGGTCGCAGTTCATCAATTGGGTCAAGGTCACGACTCGGTGGGTCAGGGTCACTGCTGGGGTCACGTGCTACATCACGAAGCTCCAAGTTTGATGACCTTAACTCATCTTGGCAAAATTTACAAAAACAGGTATGGGAACGATACTAACACCCAGTCACGTGTATGTATGGTACTAACACCCAGTCATGGTACTAACACCCGATCGTGTGTATGTATGGTACTAACAAATGTCATTTTGTACATATAGTACTATATATTACATTTGTATAATTGTGTATATATCGTACTCAACATTATGGTACATACACATGCCATGTTTACATTGATTCTAACAATTTGCGTTTATGACCAGTTATGTACGTTACATGAGAAACAATTTGTCTGATGACCTTGAAACAAGTTTGAATGTTAGTGGTTGATAAATGTTTTCAGTAACGTTTTTTGGTGTGTTTTTTCATTTTCCTTGCATACCTGATAAGAATATTCTTATTTTACACATGGCTGATAAATCTTACCTCACCAATGCAAATTTTAATCTCACCAGTGCAAATCTTAATCTCACCAGTGCAAATAAAAAACGCACTGGTCAAAATAAGCCGAAATTTGAAATTGCTGCACTTCCGAAACCATTTCATATTTCGCAGGAAATGTGTCTCAAAATACAAAAAAAAAATGCAAAAAAAAATTCCATCATGATATCAGGATTAAGATAGGGAAATTTCAACCCTTTGTATAACTGTTTTGATCATAGTCCTCGAGAGAGCAGCTTTTCTGATCATAACAGTCATGCCTCATGTTGGAACCGGATACCCATGAAAAATTCTTATTGTCTGTTCCTTTATTTTGTTTTTAGTAATTGTTGTTTGTTACTTTTCTTACTGTTTTAAATTAGCCGCAATACGTCAAGGTTGAAAACAGTAGAAGGATTACATCATGTTTTTGTTTTTTTTAATTTTTACAAGTTACATTTGTCCAGTTATAACTGTCTATTTAATAATTTTAGAATTATTTTTTGTTTAGAATTTGCCATATCAGAAAGTCAAGGAACTCATTACTCGATGAGTAATGCAAACATTACTTGATGAGTAATGCAAACATTACTTGATGAGTAATGCAAACATTACTTGATGAGTAATGCAAACACTTAAAATGGTAATTTTCTTTCAAACATAAACATTGACCTCAATGTGTTCTCAGTGGGTCCTATATAGGAGACACTCAATGTGTTCTCAGTGGGTCCTATATAGGAGACACTCAATGTGTTCTCAGTGGGTCCTATATAGGAGACACTCATTGTGTTCTCAGAACACAGTGAGTTTTTGGTGTTTGCATTACTCACTGAGTACTGAGTTTCTTGACTTCCTGATATAGCAAATTCTAATCAAAAAATAATTCTAAAATGATTTAATAGACTGTTTTGTGTGGATTGGTTTGTTACCTGCTTAATAATGACTACCATGACTTTATTGCACAATTCTAGGTGTGAATGCAAAACTATTGTAACAGTATATAAATAAATAGCAATATACAATAGTCTGGCACATAGCCCTCAACATGTATGAATCCTTCATACAGTATACATGAAGCATTTTATGGCATGTTTATGCAACTTCTATGTACGTACAATTGTACAACTTGAACTTATATGGCTTACACGTATTATAAATCAATTATTCATTTATCGTTATTGTGCAGTTAATGGAGATTTCAATGATCGTGTTGACTGATACCAAGCAAAGTCTTTAAACTTGTTAAAATTAGCTTGTCAACATTGACATACCCTTGTAAATCCTGTGGGGTCACTTGCAGCCATACATTACATGCATATTCGTACATGAAAAGACACTCGCGATAGTAACTCATAAAATGTGTGCATCGTCCTAAGCAGCAAATTTGTATCTTTAGCGGACGAAAATGTGCAAAAAGAATTGTTTCTAAAATCGTTAATGAAGCTGGATAGACAGTTAATTCTGCCTCAATCTGTGAGCTCTGTTCCGGTTCATAACTCTTCCATGATTTACCATTTATCAGGGCCACTGCATTTCACTGATGTTTAAAGGTATTCATTAATAATAAAGTAACCTATAAGACCTATAAATCACTATTATAGATTAATTGTCCAAGTTGTGACTTTCGTCATACAGATTTACTACTTACGAGGCCTGATTGAATTGCTCGTATTTTTATTTATTCGTAAACTGGGTATTTAGATAGAATTGTGTTAGTGTTATTCGGCGAGGATACAATTCAATGCCGCAGATCAAACATTTTCTTTATACGCTTATACAATTTATTTGGCTCTGAATTGATCTTATCAGTTGAAAGATTGCACATTTTTAATGACTTTAAAGACTTAATAGTTTGAATTAAACAAACTTCAGCGATGTAAAGGAAAGTGTTCAGGGCTGTTCATGTTACACTTGAAGAGTCGAGTTTTCGTCTTTAAAAAAAAAAAGCTTTCGAAACTGGAATGAGATTGATTAAGTTGTTTCTCTTTGACAAAGGACGTAATGTACTGAAATATTGATTATCGACTGAATTTTTTTCGATGAAAAGTCATCTATCATCAATGAAGAAGTTAATGGACAGTATTAAAACATCTTGGATATTATTCAAGTCTTCATTCACAATAATTGTGCCATATTGAAAACCGTTTCTTCCCAGCGTTGCCGATTTTTTGCCAATGTTAATCAACGACTGTAGTCAATGTTTTTATGTGACGTTTTTAATAAAACTGGAATGTGATATAAACATGGTCATTAAATAATTGATTAGTGCTGCATAGCCGATGACCCGGGTCACGTTTTGTACAAATATTACAATATAAATGGATCAGTGTTATAAAGGATAATTGTTTTCTAACTTTTGTTGCGCATGTCATTTTAGAAATATGGCTATTTTCTGTCTTGGAAAAATACAATGATGGTAGTGATTCAGTTGCAATTGAAATATTGGTAGTGTAAAAAGATACTTAATTTTAAGTGAATAAATTATTCATTAATGACAATATAAGCTGCAAGGAGTATTATTAGTAAAATTTAAGTCAAACAGTAACATTTAGTTTTTGATTTTAATAGATGAAAAGTTTTGTTTCTGTTTCAAAATCCTACTTGAGTGTTTGAAAATCAGACTTGTGATTTTCTCTTCCTAATTCCATGCCACCGTTTGCATATTCAGCAAAAAATTCATATACGAAGTCACTCACGTATTAATTGATAACCTGGATATGCCAACAGACGACTTCAATGGTGAAGTGTTGATTCAAGATTTACCCATGTTATCTGGAATTAAATACTCAAATCAGAGAAAAAGTACTCAAGACGTTTAAACTTTAAATTTACTTTTCTTCTTTAAATATTTTGATAGGACATGCCGCGGTGTGTGTGTATATTCCGGCCATTGTTTGCACACTGGTTAGAGTGACAATAAACACTAAATTAGTTTACTATAATGGGAGTCTTCGTAAACCGCGGAGGACAATGGATAATAACATGCTGAAACTAAGAGTCGACAATTATTTGCTTAGGAATTTCATATTTGACATTGTAACAATTCAAACATATAAGGGCAACACACTACAATCATTATGTTAGTACATAATCTCAGTCGGCGGACGCAAACATTACGTCCTGCCGCAAAATGTGAAAATGGTACACATTCGAAATACAGCAGTCTAAGAGTTTATAAGCCGGATGTAGATGGGGATCAATTTTCACGTGCTGATCAAGCTGCGGATAAGTTTTCACGTGTAAAATATAAGCATCAGGAAGGTACCGAAAGTAGGAGTTATTTGAATACTAATGGGGATAAATTAGATAATTTGGCTTCCCGTCTCTCGCCACAGCTGGGAACCAAGGAGCGCGAGTTGCAGGTGGCGCTGCAGAAACAGGAGCGGTACCAGGCGTCCGTGCAGGATGTGACGGCCAGGATGGAGCGTGTACAACAGAAACTTGCTACCCTGGGAGTCTCACCATTAAAGGATGTAGACAGACAGGTGAAGGAACAAAAGGTACGTGGTTTTGATGGGGATGGAGGCTATTGTGGTAATACCTATACTTTTTTGCCTGTCAATTTGCAGTTAAGGTTTGAATGAATGAGGTTTCATGGCAGTTTGACACATATTTGTCTGAAAAGGATGACAAAGATTCTGCTAAATTATTGTCCACAAGCTACTGCACTGCCCCAATAAATCACCTGTCTTCTGTGAAAAGATTGAAGTTTGTTACTAGAATTTATTGTTAGCTTGATTGCATAGCAAATCCAGGCTTATGGTTTGGTGATTTCCGTCCATCCATCTACTCATTTTGATGTTTTAAAGTTTTTGTTAAAAGTTTTGTTTTTCCTCATTTCTCAAAAACAAAAACTTGTGCTTGTTTAATTGCAAACAATTTGGTCTTTAAATGTTTCTTTAACCCTTAACCCACTACATATATATAATGGACTGTTCTTTCTTTGAATTAAGACCATTCCATTTATGTGTCAAAGGGGTGTTTTGGGGGAAATGACTGATCAGCAGCCAGACATTGTCAGACTGTGAGTTACAATGGACGCAAAGGCTATTATAGTCGTGCTTAGTGGGTTAAGGGTTAAATGTTTCATTGTCCTCTTTGGAATAGTCGTCATAAGGTATAGCAATCTGTTTCTTTTAGTATCGCTTCTCTGTTAGGTAGTAATTGATATCTTACAACTTAATATAAAAAATATTTTTTTTTTTATATAAAACATGTTACCATAACCATATTCCCCCATCATATCTAAAAGGAAACTTTGTAAGCTTTTTATTTATGGATTGGTTCCCTGTGTTCCACGTCTGGAATGGTTCCGCAGTTATCCTTGTTATTGCCTGTTATAACAAATTCAAATTCTTTATTTGCTGCATTCTTGCACATGACATGCAAAACAGTACGAGTCAACCCTTCTATTTCCTTACCAAACAAGGCTTCTAACTTTTGAGGTTTGACAAATATAATATGCTCTGCGATAGAAATATTATTCTTTCATACACGGATAAGGTAAATGCTTTTTACATGAGCGATGAAAAGCCTGATCTTACACACGAGTGCAGAGAAGTCACACACATCAACAATGTAGTCGCAAGCGTCAACTGTTGCATGACATCATTGCGAAAATAAACATGCAAACTGTTAGTAGTTGGCGCCGTCAACGCACAAAAAGACAATGGTATGAAAGAAAAAGAATCAATCTTGGCTAATCGGAATGCCTGATCTTCACCGGATACACATGAACATTCTTATATTTACTGCTATTTCAGAGTTGTTGGAAGTAGGCATTTGATTTTCAAATCAATTAACTAAATGAGAATTGCTTACTTTGATACTTAGTGTGTTGAAGCGTCAATATTTAAACAGATATGTGACAATTATAAATACACGTTAAGCAGTTCAATAACAGTACAAGGCAGAATAAATAAACCCTTTCCCCTGACTTTGTGATCAGTTATTGTATAGTAAATTACTGGTCTCTCCGATTATTGGCATGTTCATATTTACCTCTCTTGTACTCGTAAAATTGATTGGTATACCATATACCCTTGTTTAAATGCCACTTGGGACCATGCATTTTACAATGTGGTTGGGTGGGTGGCTCGGTTTATATGAGGACATTTTAACAAGAAAACCAAATTTGTAATTAGATATAAACAAAATGTAAAAATGCTGGTAAGCAAGTTCTGTGCTGAAAAATACACATTATTATACCTCTAAAATGCTTACTATTGATGTGACACTATTAACGATAACTCCTATAAATAGAGGTGGGAGGCGGCGTATTAGAAGGCGTTTAAATGGGGGTTTACAGCATTCTTAATTTGCAAAGTTATCTATTATTTTTCTAATATGTTAATAGGTATGTACATTACAGATTTATTCCTTACACAAAATCATTTATATATACATCTGTTTATTATTCAAGCTTTAAATTGTATTTGAGTGGTAGATTTGGATTTCTATAGTTTATAAATATTTACAATCCACACACCTCCCTGTGAATTTGTTCAACCTTGGTACATTTTATTCGATTCATGAGTGCAAACACTTAGAATTTTGGCGGGAATCAAGACTCGACATGTGTTAATAATAAAGTCTGTTTCAAAATAAAAGTCACCTGCTTTATTGACAGAAGTTTGTTTTGATGTTTTAAACTATTGATTGAGGTTTGACATAAAATGGATATATTCTGACAAAGTATCTGCCAAGTGTTTTCAAGTGGGCAACATAAATAGTTTCTGTTGTTAAATTTATATAGCAGGTAGATAAGGCATTCTATTATCGGATTTGTGTCATAAAATTGATAAGCTGTCACAATTTACAAATCTAGTACAGTTTTGTATATGGTATATCATATCCTCTGACCCGCTCCTCCCCAACCACATGCTACCACCTAATGGTGTTGTGGCCCTGTTTTGTTAATTTTACTTTAAAATAGTTTGCGTGTCAATCTCCCCCCACAGTTTTCAACCATTTTTTTCGAAACTTTACAGAATGCTTACCTATGATGTCAAAATGTGCATCTCGATTCAGAGTTAAAATCAACTTTGAATTACCAGAGTTACGATCCTTTTTTTGTCAAATTTTATGTTAAAATAGTATATGTTTCTATCTTCTCCACCAGTTTTCAACTGATTGTTTTAAAACTTTGTAGGATTCCTATCTATGATGTCAAGACGTGTATATTGATTTTCTAATCTGAACATTGTTTTTGTCTCAAAGTTCTTTGATTTTATAAAAGAATTTAAGTAAGTAAGGGATAAGTGAGAGGTTCCCATTTTTTGGAGCTTCCCCCAGGGTGTAAAATAGGGAGAATAAGGTATTCTATATACTTAGAATGGGTTTAATAAAATATTAATGTTTTAGGACACTTTTATCCCAGAAGACTCAATGCAGAGTATTTGTAAACAGTCTAACATGACACACAAGATGAATACATACTTTAGCTTACTACAAACTGACACTGATCAATAAAAACAGAGTGAGATTCTCCCTTTATCTGAAATATATAAAGCCTACTTCATTGTTTGTGATATTCCATTGTGCAGGAGGTAGAGCAAGAGATAGAATGCATCCGGGAAGACATCGCTCGTGTGAAGGAGCGTGGCCGGCAGATCATGGAGACGTCGGATCCCGAGGGTTACCAGGCGATGAAGGCCACACTGTCCATGCTGACAGACAAGATTGACAGTCTGCAGGCCATGGCAGACGACAAAGCCAAACAGCTACAGGTTTGTCGTGGTTTTGTTTCTAGTAATGACTTTAGGTTATGATACACAGTAGTGGATTTGTCATGGGGTCTAGACCCTCCCTCCACTAAGATTAAAAACAAAAAATCAATAAAAACCAGTAAGAGCATTTGTTTGATTTGGTTGCCAATCGATTTTTGTAAAAGGCTGGATCCCCCTCCCCATACCCTCATTCTAATAATCTGAATCCGCACATGATACATTCAGTATATTATGGATTTCTATTTTACAAGGTTGTGTATTGAAATCATTGAACAGTCTTCTGCATTTTTACTATACATTCTTACTTTTAATCAAAACAAACAAAAAGTAAGCTTTCATTGGATTTGGATTTTGAATACACCCATTAAAGGCTACTGTACAAAGGACCTTTTTTTCAAGTGCTTCAAAAAATAATTAATTTCATACTCTTATCTTTCTAAAAGTTACTCAGACTTTGCCTTATAAACCATTCATCATTGAAATTCAGCAACATTACAACTGTTTGATGAATATTCAGTCATTATGTATTTCAAATGGCATTTATTATTCAATCCAAGTTACATATTTTCCATATGAAAGTATTTGTAAGACATTCTGAGGTTTAATATTTTATCGCACCAGAATGTCACGAAGGGTAAGGAGCGACACAAGATTGCTTTGGCAGCGTATATGAAGCACGTGGGTGAGATAGAAGGCTGGATGGAGGAGATGAAGGTACGCCAGGCAGCAACGCCCCTCGCAACCGACACCGTGGAAACTCTACAACAACAGCTACGGGAAAATAAGGTGTGTCATTGTGAAAATAACGTAGCAATTGGCTCAGGCAGGCAGCATACCCATTGTCTCTAACACTGTGACTCATTACGCGGTCCAAGTATAAACTTTCATACCCCATCCAACCCCTTCTCCAAGAGACGAAAACAGGGTATGAAGTAAACCTTAATTTCGGCTTAAACAGTTTAATATATAATTTTAAAACGCGTTATCGCATTTTTTTTCAGTAAAATATGTTTTAAAAGTGTTTAATCGTCGAAATATCTGATATAAAATATTGCTAATATAAACTTTCCCCTCGCTTACTGGAATTAAGGCGTGAACACGTAATGTTGACTAAAGTTGCTAAAGGAAAACAATGTTATTAAATATTTTATTATACCTCAAAATTAGACAAAAAACATTACTGTAGGTTTGGTCATAGCAAAAGAACCAATGAATAAAATAATGTGAAAGAAACAAAATAATGTTTCATACTGTTTACAGACGTCTAAAATGTTGGAATATGTAACATTTTGTTTATTATATAATACAGGATCTACAAAATGAGCTTAACCACCGTCTGCAACACGTTGCCGACCTTGCCATCCAGTGTGACAACCTGTGTGAGCTAGAGACACCAGAAGCTGCTGACAAGCTTCGTACAGAACTCGCCATGCTTCAGCAGAACCTCGGCAACCTCAAACTGGCGGCCATCGAGAAACAGGCGCCACTGCGAACCACCATCAAGGAGAGCGAGAAGAGAACAAGAGAAATGTCCGACTATGAAAGTAACGTGAAAAACTTACAGAAATGGATCACTGACACCAAGACGCTTGCCCAAGCGCCTCCCAGCCCAGAGGAACAGATGGTTGCCATGACACCCATGGAAAAACAGCAGCTGCAGCAAGTAAGGATTGCTTTGGCGAGCTGACATTATTATTCGGAATAACATCATTCTCCAGTCAAACTTTACTTTAAGCTGTACCGTATTTGTCGGGGTATAGCGCGCACTTTTTTACCCCAGATTCTGTGGCTGAAGTTGGGGTGCGCGGTTTAAGCAACAAGTAATGATTTACTTCTTTTTTTTCAGCCAAGACGAGAAGTTTTGTGGTTTTCAAAAAGTCCACGACCGGCCGTTTACTACAGAGATTGAATCGAACAAAAGTTGGCTTGTTTCTATTGTTTCAATAAAATGCGTTGTATGCTATATGCTTATTATCAATAAAAATAATAAAATCAAACTTTACCATGTTTTATGTTGATTATTGTTGAGAAAATACCATTGAAATGTTGAAAAATACAATTGTTTACATAAATCGGCATTTTGAAATGAAAACGAGGCTGGCATTTTCCGAACGCGCAGACTGAGTTAGTGCATATTTTATTAATAGAATACAATAGAATTGTATGTATAATAATTATTTCTAATAAACAACGACCCCACTTACTTATTTGTTAAAGTTGATTTCTGAATTTAGACAACGTAGAATCATGATTATTCCTAAATGGGTTCAAGGGTTCATTTGATTGGTAAAACGTGTTAAGTGTGAAGTGTTTGGTTTTTGACCGCAAACAATGATATCTAATTATTAAACAAACATGTGACACTCGACAGCGATAGACGTCTTTTGTCTACCAGTCTACTGGTGTGAATTTAATTTTTACTTCTATTTTTAACTAGGGAACTTTAAATATCTAAGAGTAGGGTTTAGTGTTTGGGGTTTAGGTTTACAGCAGTCTTATACTCTATACGTTTGCTCTCCGATTATTATCAGGGTGCAAACAGCTTAGACTGCTTGAAGTTGTTTTTTTGTCCAAATCACAAAAGTCTATTTTTAGAATCTATTTTTATCCAGAGGCGAGTGTACAGTTTCAGGAATATCCCTACTACACAGTTATTTTCGTTTTTGATAAGATTTGTCTAATAAAAGATTCTTACATCTAATAAAAGAAAAGTTACGCATTAGTTTAGTTATCTAATACACATATAAAACTCTAAGAGCAACATTTACATTGAAACTTCTTGAATTTTACTTAGAACATTGTTAGTGATAGAGGATTTTCGAAATTATTCACTGAGTTTATATAGAAACGTACTACATACGTTTCATTTCGTTTCCGGTTTAGGCTTTACGGGTTAGCAGAACAAAACGGTCCTTTTCAGGGCCAGCACATATTTATTCGAAAGAATAATCTGTTTTAATTGTCAATCCAAAATATTAAATATAATATGATCGTAATAAAAGTTGAACACGGGCGTGTTTTTTTTTTATTTTATTGAAACTTGAGTAAACAACAAAAGTACAATCAACAGTACAAGTTTATTTACACTTGAGTAAAAAAACACAGTCTAACATGCAGCTTCGTTTTAGCAAATCAAAATTCGTTTTACATTTCCTCTTTGGTCAATGCTTCAAAATGGCGCTCTGCTGTCCTGAAATTGAAAACACATGTTTTTAATGCGCGGTTTACACTACAATACATAAAAAAAGGTTTTTTTCCAAGGATTTCAGGCCCAAAGTTGGGGTGCGCGTTATATGCGCATGCGCGCTATACGCCGACAAATACGGTATTTGGTTTTTAAGACGGTATTGCAGTCCTTTATAGACTTTAAAGGCAATCTTGATATTTTAAAAACTCAAGGCGTCCTGTTAGTTTTTGTCTTAACTTGCATTTGTTCAATCATCAATATAAATTGTTAGAATAGTTCAAAGCAAATTATTTTTACATATTACTAACTTATTATAATATTGCACCAATAATATATTAAAAAAATTGGCAAAATATTGAAGAAAATTGAAATCTCATTTTTTTATTTAATTACATGCAAGCAGTTTTAAAGTAAAAATGACGCAGGATAAATAAATCGAGGAGCACATTTTAATGTTTGAAAAAGTCCAGACACTAGTGCGCCCATCGCGTCAGGTGTACCTTGACCTGTTCGTTGGCGGACGGACTATAAACCTTAGAACTACACACACACACTTTTAATGTTTGAATAAAACTCAAGATTGCCATGGGTCCCTTTAATTTGTGTACTATAACATCAGTGCTGAGATCAGTTGACAGTGAACTATTTTCAAAAACTGTTTATTCTAGTCGTTGAATGATATGTAACAAAAATGATTGTTTAAAAAAATGGTCCAATCAAAGGTGATCATTGTTGTGTCATGTGACTAAACAATCTTAAACAGCTTCCAGAACCATTTACTAATGTGTAGTGTTAACACCCGTTCAGTTGATTTCAGTTACACAATGTTGCACAACTTGGCACAACTTTCAACTAAAACAGATGAACTGAATGAGGCCCAGGGCCCCGTTTTATTAAACATCTTACGATAAGTCTCACATTTTAAAACTGTTCACATTTTTGCACCTAAGCATTCAATGTAGACAATTATGTGTGCATTATGTTCAGAAATATCAAATGTAGAAGAAAATGAAATGAAATCGCATTCATTTGTGAATTGTAAATCAAAAGTAAAGAATTTAAGAAATTAACTTACGATCAAAATTGTCGTAACTTGTTTCATAAAACCGGGCCCTCATCTTCAAAGCTATACATTTAGTTAATTAAATCATATTTTGTGTTTAATTTATACAATTTAATCATCCTGGGAATTTTTGAATGATAACAATTGTCATTTGTCTTATTTTACAGCAACTACAGTCAGACCTATTCCAGCACAGAAACCTTGTTCGTCAACTGAGCACAGAGATGAGAACCAGAGACCAGCGACCCCCAAGGGATGTCACTCTGCCTCAGGTATTCTCTCCCCTGAGAGAAGAAGACATACAACCAAGATGGGAGTCATTATCCAAGGAACTTCAACAGAAGAAGGAAAATCTTGAAGATCTGATCAGGAAATCTAGTGTAAGCTTTCTAGGTTTTGTTAAACCATTTATTGTATTAAGGGCATGATTCCTGGCTGTTGGTTGCTCCAATTGGTGTTTTAAAAGTTCTACAGTATAGTTTATAGTCTCCCTATTAAACTTATACCTCTCTTCCAGTCTCTCTGAGTTCTCTGTAATTCATTTGCAATAAACAGGAGTTACTCTGTACATTCTTAAAATTTGACGTGCTTGAACATTCATCAAATTGCGTCGGCAGTCATTTTGATTGTTTTTTTTCCTAAAAAAGTTAATGTCATTTTAATGGAGCTCAAAGGTCTGTTAACTTTAACGAGTATTTTAATGTTTTTTAATGGGAAAAACTTTGAACAACAGCTTTTGACTAACATTAAACATTTAACGGATAGTTAACATTCACCGTTAACAGGGAAAAAATCCATTTAACGGATAGTTAACATTCACCGTTAACAGGGAAAATCTTCTTCGAAAAACTGGGCCTTGTGTATATTCTTATCGTTTTTAAGTGCAAATTGTTTCTCCAATTTTTGATGTCAACTATACAAAAAGAAAACATAAATTCGTTGATTTTGCCCAATATGTAAGTTTATTAACACTATTTCAGGAGCTGACTGGACCAGCCAAATATGGCCGTCGTAGTTACATCCCAGAGACTTCATCTCAACTGAACGACATTCGCCGCCATCTTGGATCACTAAATGACCTTTGGAAGCAGCTGCAGGTACAGATAGATGACAAGCAGTTGCGTCTGGAGAAGGCGCTAGAATTCCAGCAGAGGTACCAGGATGCACTGCAGAATGTGTCCGGGTGGCTCGACCTGGCAGAACAGAAACTGTTTGCTCCTGACTCGACAATGAACTCGGAAGAAAGGGTCAAGGAAAATGAGGTGAGCCATCACGTGTTAGGTTGTATATTATTCCTCTGAATACAAATTTGCCCAAATTTGTTAAGAAAATGATAATTAAAGTCATGCCTAAATAAGAATGTCAACATACAATTATGAGATTTAAATTATGTAAAGTACATGTTTAAAAGTAAAATTGTGTGATGAAGTTAAATTAATCGTAAATCAGTCCAATAACAAAATCTCCTTATTTAAGCCCAATCTTCCTATTTCTGATATCAAATCTCACTACTTAAGCTTTCAGAAGTTTGCAATAAGTTATCCTGCATATGGCAGTGTGTGAGCGTTTAAGTGTTTTAGATTTTCTGATACAAATCTGTAACATAATTAATTTGAATCATTCTATATTTTCAGGACATCCAGCGTGAGATCCGCTCCCTGCAGGGTGAGATCCTTGCTATGGGTCACGCCGCCCAGGAGCTGCTGGCCGTCACTAGCGCTGACAGCCATGACCTGATACGCCACAGTCTGGGTAACCTGAATGATCGCGTACAGTTCCTGGAGGGCCAGGCCAGGGATCAGGGAGAGAAGCTTAGGGCGGTAGATAGGAACTATAAGCTATACAAGGTAACTTGGATAAATTTCTGTAAAAATTGAACTTTAAATACTGTTTTGTACTTAGATTAATTCTATAATAATCCTGAGAAAAATAAACACACCTTTAAACACTTTGTGTGATTCACTAATTTTTGAATACTCTTGCAGTGAGTGTTGTTGTAAGCCTTCTTCCAAAATTATAGCTGTTCAAATTATAACATGCCATCTCTGTTATTGTGGAATAAATCCTTCAAAAGAAAACACCTAGAGTAACAGTGCTAAATTCAAACGTAAATAACGAGTTGTTGTTTTTTTGAAAAAAATGTAGGTATAACATGGTATAACTTAGATTTTCATATTTGCTTTTAAATTAACATTCTTAGCCTGCTAAGGGTGACTACAACAGCCTTTGCAGTCAGTGTAAACCCAGATCAGCCTGCGAGTAACTCGCAGGCTGATCTGGGTTTACACTGTCTGGCTGCTCAGGCCAGAAAAAAAAATACCTGTGTTTCTGGTTACTCTGCTGAAAAAATTAGGGTAGGTAGGTCGGTAAATCTTTTCTTTTTTTTTTTTTTTCTTTTTTCTTTTTTTTTTTGCCCATGTGGTTTGGACGATGTTAAAGGTATCTTTAACTTTGTCAAGTAGTTAATTTGTAGTGATTTTGCAAGGAGAGAAGGTAAACAACCTCATGATATCTTCTTAACTTGTTTGTTTTGAATAAAATAAATTGAAAACACATATTTTCTGCCATAACGAGTTTACATACGATTGAATTTTATAATTTTCCTGAGGCTGGGTGGTATTGGAAGAACAAATCTGCTGGCAGCATGTCATGATTAATGTTTTTCATAACTTCTGCTCTGTCCCATGGCTGCATTTTCCAATACGAATAGCCTAAACGGGTTTTAGCGCATGTTTCGTACTCAATATTTTCGTACATTACCGTTTCGTACTTTTTTTTCTTTTTTTTATTTTTGATAAAAACTGTAGGGTCGGCGCCAAAAAATAGGGACGGTCGGGTAACCAGAAAAACAGGTAATTTTTTTTCTGGCCTCATTAGTCATTTAACCAAAACACCCCTTGGTAACATAAATGGAACGGTCTAAATTTAAAGAAAGGACAGTCCATTATACATTCATAGCCGGCTAAGGGTTAATAGTGGATAAGGGTTCCCTCCAGGGTGGAGGCATATCGGATGGGACAATTCATCCATCTCATCTCCCTCTGTTCCAGTATAACCTAATTTGATGTTTTAAAGGGTCATACATCTCCATTTCATTTACTGCTGTGTTAATAAGCGATGAATTGTTTGCGTACATGTTTGAGGTTAAACAATTATTCTCCTTTATGCTAGGACGAGGTGGAGAACCTGGAGGGTAAGATGCTGGATACACGAGACATGATGGCCAGTCCCGGACCCTCCGCACCGCTGCAGCAGAAGGTCAACAAAATGCAGGTAGGTTGCGAGTGGAATTTAATATATATCTGTGAGGTCACTAGTGATGTGTGTCACCTCGCGCGGTGTTATAGGTACATCTACACAACACTTCCTTATAAGAGTGGTGTGCTGTATTGTTATTTATAAGTACAATTACTCCGTATTGAAATTAAAACTATTACTGGAGGGGTACCTGAAGACACGCCTGCAATACTTACGAAGGTTACTATGGTTGAAAAGGCGAGACTTGTAATATTACAAGTTGGCATGTCCGTCAAATGAACCACACTGATATCTGGTGCATTTGTAACCTGAAAACTAACTGTGAAATAGATGTCTTATACTTCATCATGCCTTTGTCATGATAATCAATCCAGCATGGATGAGGCATTGATGCTTAATACATCCATCATTGACGCATAATGCGTCCAGCATGAATGAGGCATTGGTGCATAATTAATCCAGCATGATGCATATACATCCATCATTGATGCAGGATTAGACATTGATGCAAAATCATTCTAGCATGTATCATTCATCAATGCAGCATGAATCACTCATTGATGCATATTAATGCAGCATGGATCATTCATTGCTGCATATCAATCCAGCATTGATGCAGGATCCAGCATTGATGCTTAATCAATCCAGCATGAATGAGGCATTGATACCTAATCAATCCAGCATGGCTCAGGCATTGATGCATAATCAATTCAGCCCTTGATGCAGGATCAGACATTGATGCATAATCAAGCATGATATGCTGGATGCAAGATCAAGCATTGATGCATTCAGTATAGTAGTACTAACACAATATATATGTAGACATTAGATGCTTATGTATGAACTTAATTTGCATATTTCAGCACAAACACACAAATGGGTTATATTACATATTACATAGGACATATTGCTAAGTTCACTGCAAACACTTCTGCATGTTTATTATAGGCCTGAAATGGTTTAATGCTAATAAATTCCTATTAAAAAAATAGTCAATAATATGGAGAGAAAAAAAGGAAAAAAAAGGGGGAAATTATATTAGTAAATAACATATTTTGAAAAATGTTTTGAATTTAGCTTTTTTATGTTAAAATCAAACAAAATAGATAATGACTTCTAATGACTATAGTTTAATTAATATGAAGTACACCTGTCTGATGTCAATTAACAATATAATTATGTCCTATACTAAACAAACTATATATTTTTAAAGCTGTTACCGGTAAGTCTACTTGTTTGAGTGAAATTTTAAAACAGATTTTTTTTCAGTTTTCTTCATGTCCGCTAGAAATTTAATCTTGCCATAAATGTTATCATAGCATTTCATATTGTCATTCTTTCTACATTTGTAAACTTCATAAATTGTGTTGTATTTCATATTCTTGTTTTTACACATCATTTTTTACAAATCGTACATTGTATCAGAACCATTTTTTTTTTTACTGAATACAGAAAATTGTGCTTCTTCTGTTCCATCAGTTTACTGCAGGATAATTATAAAATTTATTTAATGTTGAGCATAGTTTTCATATTTGTAACATCCTTTTTATGCACTTGATGTAAAATATTCAGGGGTTTGTAACTCCCGAGCCTTGCAAGACATCTCGAGAACTTTGTTATGCGATGATTTTCTAACATGTCTATTTTGTGCCTACTTTCAGGAGGTAATATTTAGACTAATCTGTAAGACTGTAGAATAGAGTTTGCTAGTAGTGCTTACCTGTAGTCAAACCTCTGTCTTATATACACACACCTTCTTAGCATTTCCAATATGGCTTCCAAGATGGCCGCCAATTTTTCAAAAAGTGTGGGCGTGTGTCTTGTTAATGAGTTGCCTTAGACATTGTTTTCCTTTTAGTAGAATAAATAATAGATATTTGGAATTTATCATTTCGTACTATATGTCCGCTTTCATTTAGGATGTGCATGTACCTGTGAACTTGCTTAGGTGCCTGTCAACTTGATCAGATACCTGTCAACTTGATCAGGTACTGGTCAACTTGCTCAGGTAACTGTCAACTTGCTCAGGTACCTGTCAGCTTGCTTAGGTCAACTTGCTCAGGTACCTGTGAAATCAGCCATATTTACAGTAAGACTTGCTCTTCTTTTGCATGAAAAAAGTTTTACTTATTTGCTATTTTATCTCTTTTAAAAGCCAGAAAATTCTTTCTTATAAAGTATTATTCGTATAACCGTCACACACATCATTTATAATAACCGTAACTCTCACTGTCACTGTTTACAGGTATATGCTCGCTACATCTTATGTTGTATATGTACTTGGTTCCTGTGCTTTGTTTGTCAGCTTATGCCGTTAAGTGTTTTTATGGAAAAGCTTGACGAAGGCATCGTGTCACAATGGCATCCGTGGATCCAAATTTATTTTGAATGTTCAGTGTTTATCCTACAGTCCTGAAACATTCTGAATGAATATATAATGCTAGGTACCTCAGCAGGGGTTTGTGATTATCGACAGATATATAGATATTTCCCCCCACTTTACAGTTATATCAAAAGTAGGCAGCCATTATTGACCGTGCCGTCTGATTCTGGTTGAACATGTACTGTACAGTTAGGAAGTATTATCGAATTAAAATAATTTTATTTCAAATCTGTCAAGATATTTCTCGTGAACTAACCTTTGCACCATCATGTTAGTGTGATACTGTCCACATTTTTTACAGAGGAAGGAAAAAAAACTTCATTTTTTTCTGTCTGAAATTTATACAGAGTAAAATGGTTTTAAATATAAAATCGCGGAATGGTGTAATAACTAAACGGCAGCATTATAAATCACTTGACAAATATAACAAAATAGATCTACATTCCTTTAGCTACTACAGCATTTTATCCACCTGTTGCAAGCACGAGAACTCGACCATTTTGCACATAGATTATAAAAATATTCACAATACCTTTCAATTCTTCTAATTGTCCGTAATAGTGATTGCCTACCCGCCGGATTACCTGTACAATGGTTATATAATCTCGGTACAATCAGCGATTCCCTTCCTTCTGTTCCTCAGATAAATACTGGTGTTGTACAATGGTTATATAATCTCAGTACAATCAGCGATTCCCTTCCTTCTGTTCCTCGGATAAATACTGGTGTGGGCAGGCCTTCCTTTTCTCGATTTATTTCACCCTGTGTTTACTTGAAAATATAATTATGTATTCATAATAGTTTATTTACATAGCCTTTGTTAAATTATTTTATTTTCATCAGGTTTATAGAATTGCATATAGAATAGATGTTAATGGATCAAAGATCCAAGTCATATTTTAAAAGTTATAAATTAAATCAAAGTTAGAAGTTGATTATACAAAATACAAAGAGTACTACATACCTAATGGGTTTTATAGGTACATGTTTTTTATCAATGCCTTACGACAATGATTTTGTCAGTTAGCAGTAAAATTTATTCATGGATTATAGATTATTAATTGGTTGATCAGTTTAATCTACCTTTCCTAATTCTAATATAACCAGTCGTATTGTGTAACTTATTAAATTACGAGTTAATTTCTCACGTTAATTTCCTTGCGGATTATGGGGCATTGTTGGTAGTCTTAATTGGAATGAATTTATGGAACGCTTGGGGGTATTAGATAAACGTTTAGCAAAACTGGATAAGCATGATTATATAAATCTTTGGAGAAGGTAGCATTTTATTTGAAGCGAATTAGATTTTAAATGGAGTTTTAATCAAAATTAGAGGGAATAATGCGTTTGAAAATATTAAGATAATAAAATATTATTCATCACCTTTTAAGGTAAGATTTGCATATTTTTGAATACTTTGGTATATGGGTTTTAAATGTTTATTTAGGTTTTAAAAAACTGGTGTAGGTAGAAAATGTTAGTGTTGGTTTCCCCTAATAACAAAGCTAAATGTAAAATATTTAGTGAAATTATGATGAGGCTAAATTATAGATGACTATTTCTTCTATCATGAGCATCGTTTTGTGTTATTTCTTGTTTTTTGCCCAAAAGCTTGTATTATTTCTTGTTTTCTTGTTTTTTGCCCAAAAGCTTGTGTTATTTCTTGTTTTTTGTCCAAAATTCTTGTTTTTTGCCCAAAAACTTTTGTTATTTCTTGTTTTTTGTCCAAAATTCTTGTTTTTTGCCCAAAAGCTTGTGTTATTTCTTGTTTCTACCCAAAAGCTTGTGTTATTTCTTTTTTTTTGCCCAAAAGCTTGTGTTATTTCTTGTTTTTTACCCAAAAGCTTGTGTTATTTCTTGTTTTTTACCCAAAAGCTTGTGTTATTTCTTGTTTTATGAACAACATATTGTGTTATTTCTTGTTTTATGAACAACGTATTGTGTTATTTCTTGTTTTATATGGGCAATGTATTGTGTTATGCTTCATATATGTTCAGTTTGTTGATTTCTGCTTTGCTTTTTGTCTGTATAGGAAGCTATAGCAATTGAGCAGGTAATGTAGCAGACGACAACTAACAAGCATGGCGTTATATTTATTTGTGAATTTGTCAGCCAGTATATCCAAGTGTGACCACCCATGTTATTTATTGTAGTATATGTTTGATGATGTTACAGATCTAACACGTCTGATTTAAGTAAAAATAAATAAAAAAGTATTGCACATTTTAAAGAAAACATATACCAGTAGTTTATAAAATCCAAGTGGGACAGTACACAACATGCAGGAAGTCTTTAACATTAAGGATGATGTCGGACCCCTTCTGTGTAACTCATTGAAATTGTACACAAAATGGATACAAACATTACCTGAACAGCTTTACATAAAACTCCAGTTTAATATGTTGACATCTTTATCTTGTCAGCTGTTCATTGAACGTGATTTTCAGCACATCTTTGATAATAAAATAATACTAACCTGATAAATATATGAGTTAATCGGAATTCACCGTATGCCTTATCTAGGTCAAGTGTGTTTTGATCAATTTACATATTATCAAGTCTGTAGAAGCCTTTACTTTAGTGTTTATCCAACTTTTCAGACAATCAATTGCCTGAGATTTTCAATACTTGCACCAATTATTCATGAAGGTTTTACTGACAGCGCTCTTTATGATTAAGAGAGTGACTTATTCAGAGACTGTCAATAAACCTGTGGTAAACACTAAGTTGGATAGAGGCTATGAAGAGAATTTTCACCATTAAGAAACTGCAGTCGGTCGCTATGTTCCTTTCTTTTTGGTTTCTTAATGGTGAAGATTTCTCTTCATAGCCTCTATCCTATACATAAATATATTAAACTGGAAGTTCATGCAAAAACACTATGCTAATTTGTTAATGATTTTATATGCAATTTCAATGAGATTAACATAAGGGGTGGGGAGGGGGGAAGAAACTTTTTGAATCTATCCCATTAAGTGTTGAGAATCAACAGGGAATTAAAAAAAAAAAAAAGGAAGAAAAAGAGACGCACTTACATTTAAACTTAGGGATTCCAGTTTGATCCTTTTAATTAAAATAATTAACCTTGCATGCAGTAGTCGGTAAACATTAGTAATTTACAGCCAAATTTGAAAAACCCAGTATTGATAGTTTTTACTAGTAATTTTTACAGCATGTATTTAGCCCATAATAAGTGTGTGTTTCGAGAATGTACTGGTTATTAACTAGTTCCTTATACAATAATTTATAATTATATTAACAGTTTTGAAAATAGTCTTATAGTATTTTTGAAAAAGTATTTTGTTAAACTTTGAATTCAGTTGTGCATGGACTTCCTTAAAAATTGCATGCACATTTTTATTGATTAATCTTATTAAAATCTGATATGGACTTCAGTATTCATAGAATACACAAAATATATTTGTTTAAAATCTGTATTATGGTATTTAGCTCTACTTGCCAAGGCCAGGGCTAATATTCATCAAACTTTTGAGCACAAGAATAGGACTCTAATCAAAATCTCAATTTTTTTAATCTCAAATAAAAACAATTTTACAAGCAAATTACTATATTTACTTACAGAAATGAGTAATTTTAAAGGTAATTTAACAGAAAATGTCTGAAAATCACAATTCTTACCCATACTTTTGTGCTGATAGGGTTTGCAAAAAAAATGAGATTCTGAATCTGATTCTTGTGCTCAAAAATTTGATGAATTTAGGCCTTCAGGCTGGTGAGCTTGTGCAATGACACGCTGTTCGTCATTATTTGTGAAATTTCATCTCTACCTCATTCGTGTTAACACAATAATTGAGATTTTTTTACTTATTTTTACTTATTTTTTTTCACTAATTTTAACTTGAAGGGATCTTGGATACATTCATCAATGAACAATATCAAGACATGCTTTATAAAAGTCTATTAAATCATTTTAGAATTATTTTTTGTTTAGAATTTGCCGTATCAAAAAGTCAAAAAACTCATTACTCAGTGAGTAATGCAAACACTTAAAACAGTAATTTCCTTTAAAACATGGACCTCAGCATGTTCTCAGAACTCAGTGAGTCCTATATAGGAGACACTCAATGTGTTCTCTACTTCAGCTTCTTTATTACACTTAGGTTCATATATATGAACATAATAAGCAACATGTTACAAAATACATTTACATATGAATGAACACAGTGAGTTCTATATTTTTGCATAAAATAGGATATATTGATGGTTTGCATTACTGATTGAGTACTGAGTTTCTTGACGACCTGATATAGCAAATTGTGTGTAATCAAAACATAATTCTAAAATGATTTAATAAACTGTTTATTGAGTTATTGCTCTTGATTATTGAAAAATAGAATAAAAAATCCCCAAATTCAGGGTTGAATGTTTATGGTCAAGGTCATGAAATTTTAATATCTGGTCATTAACCCTAAACAGCTTGAGATAATGAGATGAACCTTGATGCACGTATATATCATCAATAGACAATGTATCGCATACCAAATTAAAGGCTATGCAATATTTTTGTACAGTTCAGATATTTGGTGGGGAAGCATAATGATTTTGCATGTTTTATTGGGAAGTAAAAATTGCAACATCAAGGGGAGATAAACATATTTTCTTCTCTGATACTGCTATGCAGATTACAATGGTGCATGTGTTTTTTTCACGTTTAATTGACAGAAACTTCACTTCCTCTCAATAGCTATATATAAGCACCATGTTTGCAAATAGAATGACCTCAGGCCCATGTGGGTCTTTTGTTAAATGAATAACTTCTACAATAACAGACAATTACCTAACTTTTCTTAATTTTATCAGATAAAACACTTTCAAGTTAAGGTAAATAGCCTTTACTAGCCTTTTTAATAAAAAGTTATTTCACTGTCTACAGAAAATTGAAGGACAGATGAAGAAATGCGAGACGCAGCTAGAGGGGCTGAAGAAACGCCAAGCAGAGTTATCTGCCTTAGATCCTGAAATTATCTCCCCTTACGAGATGGATTCACTCCAGTCTAACTTCATGGATCTTCAACAGAAGGTATTTATATAATTATGAGGAAACCATGCCTGCATAATTGTGTGTATGGTAAATATATGTCATTCTATGTTATATGAGGTTAAAATATGTGCATAATTGTGTGTAGGTGGAAATATATCTGTCATTCTGTGTTATATGCAGAAGATATGCTTGCATAATTGTGTATGTGGTAATATATCTGTGATTGTGTGGGATTGTATGAGGTTATCAATATGTTCAGTAATTAACAAACCAGATAAAACCGTTGTTCCAGCTGGAGTGTTCAGGATATATAAATGTGGTAAGATATTGTTTGTAGTGTCTTGACACCAGCTCCAGTGATTATAAATACTGCCTCTCTGTAATAGTGACTCTATAATATTGTCGTATTACGGAGTGGTTATATTAGAGAATGCATGTGATTTGTTTGTTTGTTTGTTTTGTTTGTATGGTGTTTTGCGTCATTCTCAACACATGTATGGTTATATATGACGGTCGTTTTTTTGAGTTGGAGGCAGACCACTCACATTTCCTGGGTAGAACCAGTACTGTATACACCTCCCGCTATCCGTAAGAATTGAAACTTCCTCACTTACAAGTCGAGCTTCCAGTGGGATTCAAACCCGCAGCGGTGTGAGGCAAAGGTTTACAACGACTGCGTATGCTAAGATGTAGAAACTTTCAATGGTGCTATGTCTTAATTAAACCAATAAGTCACATTACTGCATATTTTAGAAATTTTCAGAATTGTGAGACACCGTATTATCCATAATAAGTACATCTCCCCTAATAGTAGTGCCACCTCCCTCCCACCTTTTCAAAAGGAAAAAAACAACACTTTATAAGAGCGCCTAATTAGCATTACATAGTGCAGGACCACTATTAGGGGAAATATGTTAAATATCAGTACTTAATTGCATGCCAAATTTCATATCTTTTTTGTTCATTTTTTGAATTTGAAAAATTTACCCAGATCTAAATATGTTTTGAAAATAAAGGGAACCATTACCACCATTACCTCCCTTATATACTAGTGGGTTTTTAAATTGGGTATTGAGACTACATTATTGTTGACAACTTCCCATGAATGTAAATAATTCCACTGTGGGTGAAACAATTTTTGAGTATTTTATAGTATTGGGGTTATTGTTAACACAGAAGAAAATGCTGACTTAGTATTATTAAACTATTTAAATAACCTTGATTTTGGGAAACTCGAGTCTCAATTAAAGGTTAATTTTCATATACCTCACTCTTATCTTTGCTGTCTACTACTGATTTTAGATATAAATGATTGATTGTTGAACGATGAGTATTTACAACCATGTGATCGCATGCATAAGTGATTGATTATTGAACATATCACAGGTAATTCTCTCATCAAGATATGACAGCATTTTATCGGACATTTCTGTTTCCTTCTAGACAAGTTAACAGATTTGTGTTGATCTAATGTTGGTTATATATACTGTGTCAGCTATCAGGAGTTCTTGTGTTATGTTTTTTGAAACATTGCAAATTACAAGTAGTTGTGTTTAATCCATATCTTGTACACTTGAAGTTTATCTGCATTTTTGAAATGAATTCAGTCACTATCAATCAGGACTATTAATTTTATATATTCACTACCAGTTTGTAGGGATTTCATTGCAAACAGATTCTATTGAGGATAACTCATTCTGTGTATTGTTCCCCAACATTTGACAGAAATGTATTGATTGTTTCACATCACCGCTGCAATTGGAAGATGTGAGTTCAGTTAAAAAACGAAAGACTGGTAAATGGGAATCCAACTTAATTGATCACTATCTACCTGTACAGGTGATGGAGAAGAAGGCCAGTCTACAGGAGTCTGTGTCGGTACAGGAGCAATATGAAAAGCTTCTGCAAGACTATGCTGACTTCTTGGATACAGCAGAAGACAAACTGAAGACAGAACAAATCACTGCCAAGGACATTGATCATCTTAAACAACAGCTTAATGCTCATAAGGTAAGGAAATGGCTCAGAAGTTATGAAATCTTGTTATTTAAGGAAATGGTTTAGGAGTTGTGAATTCTCGTAATATAAGGAAATGGCTCTGGCATTGCAAAGTTGCATAATATCAGGAATGTCACTGGAGTTGTGAAGTCTCGTAATGTACGGAAATGGCTCAGTAGTTATGAAATCTCGTAATATAAGGAAATGGCTCTGGCATGGAAAAGTTGCATAATGTAAGGAAAGTCACTGTAGTTGTGCAGTCTCGTAATGTACGGAAATGGCTCAGGAGTTACGAAATCTTGTAAGATAAGGGAATGGCTCAGGAGTTGCAAAGTTGCATAATGTCAAAATGTCTCTGGAGTTGTGAAGTTTCAGAAGGTAAGGAAATGGCTTAGGAGTTGTGAATTCTCGTAATATAAGGAAATGGCTCTGGCATTGCAAAGTTGCATAATATAAGGAATGTCACTGGAGTTGTGAAGTCTCGTAATGTACGGAAATGGCTCAGGAGTTACGAAATCGTGTAAGATAAGGAAATGGCTCAGGAGTTGCAAGGTTGCATAATGTAAGAAATATCTCTGGAGTTGTGAAGTTTCAGAAGGTAAGGAAATGGATCAGGAGCTGTGAAGTCTTGTAAGATAAGGAAATGGCTCAAGGGTTATGCAATATTGTAATATAAGGAAATGGCTCTGTCATTGCAAAGTTGCATAATGTAAGGAATGGCACAGGAGTTGTAAAGTCTTATAAGGTAAGGAAATGGCTCAGCGGTTATGAAAACGTATAATATAAGGAAATGGCTTTGACATTGCAAAGTTGCATAATGTAAGGAATGGCACTGGAGTTGTAAAGTCTTATAAGGTAAGGAAATGGCTCAGGGGTTATGAAATCGTGTAATATAAGGAAATGGCTCTGGCATTGCAAAGTTGCATAATGTAAGGAATGGCACAGGAGTTGTAAAGTCTTATAAGGTAAGGAAATGGCTCAGGGGTTATGAAATCGTGTAATATACGGAAATGGCTCTGGAGATGCAAAGTTGCATAATGTATCACTGGAGTTGGGAAGTCTCGTAAGGTAAAAAAATGGCTCAGGACTTGTGATGTCTCATAAGGTAAAAAAATGGCTCAGGAGTTGTGAGTCCCGTAATTTAAGGAAAATGCTCAGGAGCTGTGAAATCTCGTAAGGTTAGTTAATGGCTGAACAGTTGTGAAATCTTATATGGTAAAGAAATGACTTGAAAGAGTTGTGAAGTCTCGTAATGTAACTTAGGGAAATGGCTCCGGAGTTGGGAAGTCTCATGTAAACATGTCATACAGTTACTGTGAAGTTGAGTGATCAGCTGGTTTCAGAATTAGGTTTTATTTAGATTTCCTGAATATCTGTTTAAAACACTACTTACCTTGTTTAAGTATAAAATAATATAAATTATTTCATGTTTCTTTCCCTAATCAAATCCCGAATTCTATTGCTTTTTGCCTGCAGGACTTCTTCAGTGATTTGGAAGTCCACCGTGCCATGTTAGACTCGCTCGTCGCTCAGTGTGACAAAGCTACCAAGCAGAAACACTTGCCACAACATACCCGCCTCAGCAACCTCACATATGTCCTTCAAGACAAGGCCAGTCTTCACGGTCAGCGATTGGACCGACTAGTCAGACAGTGGGCGGAGATGAGTGAAAAGTTTAGCCAATTGCAACGATTCTTAGATGATATAGAGACACAAATACCGAAACCAATATCGAATGCCGATACTTTACAAACTATACAAGCTAAAATTAGTACATATCATAGACTTCAAAGGGAACTAACTGAAGAAAAACCTACAGTGTTTCAAGTGGTCGATAAAGGGAAGCAACTATTGCATAGTCTTAATTGTCCAGTGTTAGAAATGCAAATAACGGATTTAGCAGATAAATGGGTGGATTTAAATACAGACCTTTCACATGAACTTAAAAGGTGAGTTTATCTATCTACCGTGATGTTTGTGTGTGCTTATTACAACCCAGAGTGAGATATCGAGAAAGTGTCTGTTTAGAAACTCATTGCAAAAACTCAGTATTCTCTAAAACCTTTTTCAAAAATACCAAGAACAGCTAAACTAGTCACATTTGTCGTAAGTGATGTCGCATAATTTATTTTTCTACCAATAAATGTCATTTTCTTGTTGTGCCAGAGATTTCAGACACAATGCTGTCTGCATTCAATGCTATGGCTTCTGTTCTACATAAAAACAACCATTGCAACACAATAAAATTGTCAGAAATTCAATGTGATATTTATTTACAGCCATTCATTCATGTGCAGTCAAGCTTATATTAAGTGCCCACCAAAGGGAAGGTAAAAAGAAGGGGATCTCTTAGGTTATCTCTAAGGTAGAAGGTAGCGCCGTGGTGTAATGGTTAGCATCGCGGCTTAGTAACCCAGGGATCGTGCGTTCAATCCCAGCCAGGACCGAATTTGGGTTAATTAACGGAATATTTCATAAAAGTATTTCCTACCTTACCAGTCCTTCGGATGAGACTTTAAACCGAGGTCTGCTCGCTAAAATGCTTCGTGCAATACAGCGAGGATAAATAAACGCTTATACACACACACAGGTTATCTCTTAATTGAGCAGGTGTGACTGTATTGTAGAAATATAATTTCTATATTTCTTTCAACAGATCTCAATCACTCGGGGACCAGTTGCAAGTATTTGAAGCGGAGGCATCTATATTGAAGTCCTGGCTAACTGCAGCCAGATCTAAGCTTACAGGAATTAAACAACTGTCATCCACAGATCTCAAGAGCATAGCGACAGTAAGGAGCAAAATCGACAAAATATTGGTGAGTTTTCCGACAAGTTGACATGTTTTGAGGTTCACTTTTTGTTACATTTTTGTGGAAGAATTACAATGATATCCGAGTGAAAAAAATGTGTAATTTACTGGGCGAAAAGTACCTAGTATGTTACCATTTTTCGTTAAAATCAAGGGGTGATCGCAAAATTATTGTATTATACTTTATTTACATATAGTTACAATAGTTTTGCGTTCATCCTTCGAAATGCATCAAAATGAGAATAAATTTAATGAATTATTTAATTGGATCTTTCAGTAGATTATTTGGCCATAATTCACTCCGTAAGACTTGCTGTGCATTCCACCTACTCGCTGTGCTCACATTGTCACACCTTAAGTGTATTAAAGGGATCTAAACTACCAAAGCAAGGGTTAAATACAACACTGTTGTATCATCTTTTTTATTTATTTGTAATTACAAAAGTTTGCCATGAGCCCTTGAAAAGATCCAATTAAACAGTTTATATTCATTACCTTGTTCTTATTTGGCTGAAGTGAATTCAATTCTATGATATGAATAATGTTTGTAAATTTAATGATATCTGAAACATCTTAAATAAAAACAAAAAAACACCTGTATTTTTCAAAGCAGACGCACAGTGATTTTAGAGCTGAAGCTTGCATTTTTTTTGTTGAAACAGTGAGGTCTTTTTAAAGCAATAATCAAAATAATAATTATTATTTTAGGAATTCCGCAAAGAAGTGGAGAACCAACTACCACTAAAGGAGAAGGTAATGTCAATTGGTACCCAACTGCTGCAGAGTAAAGTATACCAGACGGCAGATTTGGAAGACCGTATGAGACACCTGGATAATGAGTGGGCCCACCTGGAGCACGACATCAACAACAGCGAGGAGTATCTACACCAGGCGCAGATGGACCTGATGCCCTCGAGGCAAGCCCTCGGCGAACTCAACGCCTGGCTCACTGAGATCGAGGAGACATTACAAGGCGAGAAGATCAAGCCTCTGAAGAACCTAGCTGATATGGAGGTGCTACTGAAAAAGTACAAGGCAAGTGATAACAATAGGCTGTACATTAAAAAATGTATATAAAATAGACGTGTGTAGCTTTAAAGTGAAAGATCTACCGAGACTCATAGCAGTACTACTAATGATATGTCGTAATGATTTAGTGTTTTATTTATTTCCAAATTATGAAAACAACATTATAGCCACATATCAGAAAGAAGAAATGGTAAACAGATGAATTCCATACATTTTTGACAAATTGTGACCTAGAATATCATGTGAGGGTTATGTTATAATGAGATACTGTATTTGTTTATTTCAGTCTTACAAAATAGATCTATCCAGCAAACAGTTGACTGTCGACTTTGTCAACCAAGAGGTCCTGCAACCTAAGGAAGACATAGATGGTCCTCCACCAGCAGAGAGAAATGAATTCTCCGAACGTCTTGGCACCCTGAATGGTCGGTGGCAGGAAGTGAGTCGGCATGTCTCGGACAGATTAAAGTCCCTGGAGGCTATACATAACAAGTGGGAGGAGTTTGAGAAATCAGTCTCGCGTCTGGTTGGTTGGTTCCACGAACAGGAGGACAAACTAAAGAAGTATCGCCTTATTGGTCATGAGGTCAGCGTCAGGCAGACGCTCAAGGAGGTCAAGGTCAGTGTTCTATATATATGTTAAGTTAATTTATCTACCAATCAAGCCTCAATCGTCATTCATGTTTTTCATCAAGCGGAGCAAATAAGTTATCTCATTTGGGATAATATTAAAGCTTGTGCAAGTGCAAGTGGCAGCACTGATATTGATGCAAAATTGGTTACTTTCAGATTGTTTAAATGGGAATCTCGTACCATTTGCTTGGCTTATAAGGGATACACAGTAATATTATTTTATTTATCGAGCATTATTTCGATTTATTTATTCTAGTATCCAACTATTCAATAATTATTAATAATGATTTGAAAATATGCGAGTAAAAACTATTTAGACGCCGCAAGTTTAAAACAAATCAAAATGGCCCGTTAAACTGTAATTCATGAAGATAACTTATTTTAAACTATTCCAGGGTTTGAGGACGACGATGAAGGCAAAGCAGCTAGAGATCAACGCAGTGCAGGAGCTTGGTGCAACACTAGTTCAACTCAGCGATGATTCGCCGCAGGTCAGAGAGTGCATTCAGTCGAGTTTGGCCAGTATTGAACAGCAGAAACACAGCCTCGAGAGCAACATCAGCCAGGTAAGGAATACTAGTGAACAACTCTTGATAATGAACGTCAGGAAAATGGTTTAATACAGTCAGGAAAATTGTTTAATACAGTCATAATAATGGTTTAATACAGTCGTGAAAATGGTTTAATACAGTCCTGAAAATGGTTTAATACAGTCAGGAAAATGGTTTAATACAGTCGTGAAAATGGTTTAATACAGTCGTAAAAATGGTTTAATACAGTCGTAAAAATGGTTTAATACAGTCGTGAAAATGGTTTAATACAGTCATGAAAATGGTGTAATACAGTCGTGAAAATGGTTTAATACAGTCG
Organism: Cyrtodaria siliqua; assembly: GCA_037043455.1. Classification (NCBI taxonomy): domain Eukaryota; kingdom Metazoa; phylum Mollusca; class Bivalvia; order Adapedonta; family Hiatellidae; genus Cyrtodaria; species Cyrtodaria siliqua. The sequence continues at coordinate 161,160 of JAWPHD010001800.1, read as the reverse complement.
TAAAAATGGTTTAATACAGTCGTGAAAATGGTTCAATACAGTCGTGAAAATGGTTTAATACAGTCACGAAAATGGTTTAATACAGTCATGAAAATGGTTTAATACAGTCACGAAAATGGTTTAATACATTTTGGAATAGAAACAAATGTTAATGGCCTTACACTGTTATTATAGTAGATGTGTTTACAAATTAAGGTTGTATTTGGTTGGTATCTCTCATTTGAAAATGTATATAAGCCATTATGTAAACTGTCCTTATATTTCTCATCAGCTTTTTAAAATTTTTAATTAATATTTTTGGATATTTGGGGTGGCCAACCCAATGTTATCTGGGTGAGCCATCTTTCCGACAACAGAAATCAAACAAGAAAAACATTCTTAAATAACTAATATCATTCTATTTACCGGTACTCAGCATTTTTATAAGAAATGACAGGTTAACAAAACCACTCATCACTCATCAGGTTCTTTTAGCGTATCAAAATGTTCTCTATATAAATCACTTTTTGGTGTGTTTTTTTATGGTCAATTATTGGGGAACCAAAATCAAAATCTTGTTAGTGCCAGGCTGACCCCTAGCTCCTATGCTGATTACGTCTTCATCTATTATGATTCATTCAATGTACCGGTATGTAACATTGTCAGGTTCACAAGCTGCTGGAGGACATTCTGGCCCAGTGGGACAGCTACCACAGCGAGTTACAGGTGGTCAGTCAGACGCTGTCTGAGACGGAATACTGCCTACAACGCTACAACACCATCGGTGGAGACATAGCCGCACTCAAAATACAAGTAGACAAACTAGAGGTACATACTACGTTTGACATTGTTATTATGAGTTCACCTTCAAAGACACATTGATGTGTCATGCTTATAGCGGACTGCAGATACTTGAACCTGTATTAAGATAACACCTGTTAAAGGCCTTAATTTCATCTTGGATGATGCCTTAAAGGGACTGGAGGTGATCTGGGAGAGTAATTGGTGCCAGTACAAAAGCAAGAGAAAACCCTCATAATGTTTTCCAGTTTGATATGAAATGTGCACATGCGTTAAATAAGCCAGATATTAAGTTTGGTGTGAATTATTATTGATGAAAATGTTTGGACTAGAAAACACGGCGACTCAGCATATTTGTGTTGTTAAATCATCAATATTAATGTATATGGGGTTTATATTGCTACCTGTTGTAAATATTATTAAATAAAAGTGTAGTTAGACCACAAAACAATAATTTATTATAGCCTTTAGGCATTATATGAATTAATCTCAATGATATATCCACCAAACACTATCTAGATTTCCTGATAAAACTATTTCATTAACAATAATTGATTCCTTTATGGTGTCTATTATAGTGCATATGTACACTGAATATGCAACTGAAGAACATTATTATGGTTTTACTCATATTTGGATTGACGGCCATTATTCTTCCAGATCGCCTCCCGTCCCTTTCACACATTTAAACCTCAGTTTGCTTGTAAGTTTAGTAGGACAGAATTTAGTGTTCTCTTTCAATTTAATTCTGGTTGTTGTGTTATCCATCTACTGCAATGTTATAAAAGATCATATGTACGAAGAAGTTGTTCTTCACTATGGATAACTACTCATTCCTTGTTTCAGCACCTAATGGCAGACATGGAGCGACATGTTTCTCGCTACGAGAAATTTTCCAACCTTGCCACCAGACTGGCACAGGTGTGCGAGGCTCCCACCAGACAGGAAATCAAGAAGACCCAGTCTGACATTCAGAATCGCTGGCAGAATGTGTTCGCCGAGCTACAATCGCGGACTGACAAGTTCCGCGAATGCCTGCAGCAGTGGCTTATGTATGAGGACGAGTACAATACGTCAAGAACTTGGCTGGATGCCAAGGAGAAACTCTGTGATGAACTCTTGTATGGAAAAGAGCAGAGAACCAGACGAGATGCAAACTTGGCAAACTGCCAGGTGAGATCATGAAAAATACTTAGCGCTTACCATAGTAAACTCCTTAATGCAAAAAAGAAATTTTGATAATAAAGACATTTTCTTAATTTCACAATTTAAATTTAACTTAAATTTTAGTTTGCAATTTAGTTTTTGCTAGAAACTACATTATTACAATTTCAATGCTGTTTTAGTTTATTTAAAAGAATATATATTCATATTTATCATTAGACTATGGTGTTACTTTTCCAAATACATCTTTCTTTTATGTACTTGATATGTTCAACCACTTCATATGGTCCTGATTGCATCCTGGCCCGATAGTATTTTGTCATATATGGTCAAGCCATATTGTTCATGATTAAATAAATATTTAACTATAGACCTGTCCAAATCATTAACGTTATTGAAATCGGTCAATCAATGCTGGAATTCGAAGCGTACGTCGGCATACAATGACAAGTATCTTTGCAGCAATATTCACAAGATTTAATTGTGTTTTTAAAATTAATTCAGTGATTAAGATATTACTACCTTTCTGCTTCCTTATCAGGTTTTCTCAAGTGACTATACAGTCCGATATTGAAACAGGCAGATACTAATCTAATTGAGTATACGTATCTAAAATAGTAAAATATACTCAGCTGCAAAAGAAAGTAGCCACTGAGTTTTGTTTAGATTTAATTGTATAAAGTATTTTCAGAATTAATTGACAAATTCCAAAATGAATATGCCATGTTTGGTATCGAAGTTTTTATCATTCCATTGCCAATCTCATGTTGTCTTTTCAATAGGTTGTATCATTAAGGGAATGTTGCTTGATAAAGAGGATAGGGTGTATAGTAAAACTTTCAAGGTGGCTACTTTCTTTTGCAGCAGAGTATATATTAATTTCTAATATGCACTGCAGTGAGTATTAATCTTGTTTATTCTTATTTAAGGCCCTTCAGCATGACTTGGACAACTTCCAGTCGAGACTTGCCCAATTATACAGAATGGGTGATGATGTCACCAAAAACATGGATCCTTCATCGATAGTCAACATCACCTCAAAGCTTTCTGGTCTAGAACAGAGAGTACTCACACTCCGACAGAAGCTTGCCAAACATATTCAGGGTCTTCAAGGAGACGCTTCACAGCAGAGACGCTTCCAGGATGCCATGGACAATGTGAAAGCTTTTGTGTCACAGGCACAAAGAATTCTGGGAATGGAAGATCCAAATAAATCTGCAGACGAAAAAATGCTCAGTGATCGTTTAGAACACTTGAAAGAACTTTCTGCTCAATTTAGTGACAATTCTGCTCAATTAGATGCTCTCAATGACCTTGGATATAGACTCGCCCTTAATGAAACTGCAGCAGCCGAGTTGCAGGAATTAAACCATAAATGGCATGACTTGTTTTTAGAGACGAGGGAGAGGTGTAAGACGCTGCAGGGTATGTTACTAGTGCAGCAGGACTTCACGTCCAAGTGCGACACATGGATGACATTCCTGGCACAGACCGAGTCGGATCTGTCCACGGAAATTGCCGGAAATCTCATTGATCTACTGGCACAACAAAGGAAATGTGAGGTAAGGTTGATAGCTTTGTGTTACTTCATTAATTAATCCTGATTGATGAATGAATTCTAAAGCAGTATAATTTGACTGCCCTTTTCCAGTTTATACATTTCAGTGATGATATCGTTGCCACCTAAGAACCAAATAGATTTAAAATTGTAATATCAATACTCATCGTAGAAACATTCTATTTATAGGTTTTATACATTAATTATATAAAATAACCCACTATCTATTGATGTCCAACCACCTAAAATCACGTCTTACTAAATATCAAAAAATAAATAAAATCTTTTCTTTCTTTTTTAATAAAAATATGAAACTGGTATTCACCAAAACATTTTAATTTCACACAAAGTGACTGAAAGTATACCAATTTTTCTTCAGAAATTTGAGTCTGAGATGTACAGCAGACAACAAATTCTTCACGCCATCATCAGTGATGGTCAGACCATGATGAACAATGGCGATATTGACAATAAGGAGGAGTTTCAACAAAAGCTTCACCTATTGGCTGAACAGTGGCAGAGTGTGGTCAGACGAGCCAATCAGAGAAAGGCTATTATTGACAGCACCATCAAGCAGTGGCAAGGCTTCAATGATTCATCAGAGAAGTTGAGGGAGTGGCTAGCTCAAAAGGAGGAGGGGCTACAGGTGTTCACCTTTGACACAGCCACCTTGCAGAAGGTGAAGAATCTCGTGGAAAAAGCAAAGGTAAAATTAAATTGCTACATTGTTACCTTTTCGCTTTCAATTAATTTGTTTCCTGTTGTTGTGTCTCTTTATATTTATTCGAGTTTGAATGGCTGTTCCTGTGAAGCATTGGCATGCAAAATCTCAAGTATCGTTGTTTCTACGTTGTACAGCATACGCTTTTGTATTCCTTATTTAAGCTATTTGTACAACCCTAGTGGTCACATCATTCAGCCTGGCCTCCATGGTCGCTCCAGTATGACCTATTTATGTGTCGACATGCCATAAAACACATTCATTCATTCCATGGTCACTCAATGATCTTGGAGGACATGTTTGTACTTTGTTTCACACCATCTCTTATGTGTTTCCACAGAGCACACAGAATGAATTTAAACTACAAGAGGACCTGTTCAAGAACATGAACAGCCAAGGGAAGCAACTGGTGCAGAGAGCAGACGACAATGCACAGGAAGAGTTACGTGTCAGCATGGCTCAGGTGCAGCAACACTGGCACCAGATCTTTGTGAAGCTGGACGGAGAGCGGGAGAGATTGGAGGGGGTGCTGCGACAGTGGCAGGAATGCGAGGATGATATCGAGGAGATACTCACCTGGCTCAAGGATACACGAAAGTCGCTCGGTAGCACACTTCCCACAGCATATGAGGCTCTGCAGGCAGACATGCATAAATGCAGGGTATGTAGGTGTACATGACTTTGAACAATTGTGCATTGTTTTTGATTATTTTAGGATTCATTTACCTTTACTGAGGGTTATTGCCATAGTTCATACTTGCAGCATTGATAAATATGCATAATAGCATATATTTCAGTTTTAAAAGCTTTTTGTCCAACAGTATTAAAAACCAACAGTTAATCCTCTCCAGAATTCCCTTTTAATAATATTCATCTGTATTGTGTTCCAGGATATTGAAACAGCATTTGCTAATGCAGAACCAAAACGACAAGCCCTCTTAGCCATTGAAAAAGCTCTCGCCAAAACAATTGAACCAGAGGACTTGAATGTCCTTCACCAGAGGATCCGTCTGCTTAACAAACAGTGGGATGAACTACGCAACCAGGCCAACCTCCGGGCACAACGGATTGACGACAACATGTTCCGATGGTCAAGTTTCAGCGAGAAATTCAAGGAGCTCTGTGATTGGATAGATAGAATGGAGTTGAAGGTCATCTCTAGTAAAGACTTCCATATTGAAGATCTTCTCAACAGGATGCAGAAGGTAAATGTTTTACTTGTGTGTTCTTATTAACTCTTCCAATTGGATTTCAACATTCGCAACTTTAAAAATCTTCAAGTTTTGAAAGGAAGATATTTGCGCGAGTGAGAAAACTAATTAATAGACTGTTTTACAAAAAATGTATGTTGTCTCTATATTTTATATATTTCTATAATTTTGAACCACTATCTCATTGTTAGGAGTCATATTGAAAACTAAAAGATGGTAGTAGCTATCGTGTGTTTCCAGTAACAATCTTTTTTTACGGTCAATGTCACACTTGGAGGTCAAAGGTCAAATGGACTTTTGGGGGCATTTGTTACTAACTGGTGACATTTCTTGTTTAATTATAGCCTTACTTACATTGTAGATCTATGTACAAAATTTCTTATTTTTCCCTCAGGACTTCAAGGATGAGCTTCATAACAAAGAAAAGTCTAAGAATGATCTTGTGGGTCAAGGTCATAACCTTATGAAGGTCAGCAATGAGGTCAGGGCCAGTGATATAGAACAGAAGATCCAGAGACTGGAGGACAAGTGGGAACACCTCAAGGCTGTCATAGGCTTCAGGTGAGGGCACCAGGGCAGATTCCGACTCATTATCAGATCTAGACTTAAAAAAACCTAAGCCAGTGTATCCAAAACTGCCTGAAATCATGGACGTGATCCATTTTGTCACATGGAACTCTATTTAAAAGCACAAGAAGGTTCCTACCATCATATGCAAGGGAGCTAACTGTTAAGTAAAACCTGGAATTAACATGGCATGACCAAGGCTTAAAATTGTATTCTAGTAGATTGACACGGACACAAGTATATAATTATGTTGATGATGTCTTGAAAAATATGTTAGAGTCAAACTCACTGCACAGTTTCGCGTCCAAAATTCTGAAAAATAAGACGACCTTTGTTGGAGCTAGAACTATTAAATCTTTAGATGGTGATCGACTATTTACTTCTGTATTTTGTTGTAAAATGAATGGAACAGAAGATAGTATTTCTCTATATTTTCAGACAGCGGAAGTTACAGGAGACGTTGCTGGCGGTACAACAGTTGGACGTGAGCATGAGTAACCTTCGTAAGTGGCTTGCAGATATGGAGAATGGATTATCTGCCCCTGTTATCTACCAGGAATGTGACAGGAAGGAAATACAACGTAAACTACAGACCCAGAGTGTAAGAATTGTATAATGAATTTTCAATGTTCAGATTTTTGTTGACTGTAATGATGTGCGTAGAGGTTAATGCGAAACTATTGTTTCGTGTTCTTAAGATATATATAGTAAAAATAGTTTCACGTTCACTTCTTAAATTTTATTTATTTATTGTGTTATTTGACTTTTTAACATGCTACATTTTATTAACCCCTTTTTATTCGAAAACAAATTATGCCACTATTGATAGACTGTTTGTATTACTTTGATCAGGAGCTGCAGCATGACATAGAGAGACACAGTCCGGGTGTGGGTTCCGTATTAAACCTCTGTGAGGTACTGCTGCATGACTCAGACGCTTGTCCCACCGATGTCGAGTTTAACGGTCTCCAAACTGCCATGAAAAATCTGGAGAGACGCTGGAGAAATATCTGTCAGATGGCGCCGGAACAGAGGTCGAGGTCAGTGTTGTGTATAAACTACAAGATTCTCCTAAATTCGTATATTTTAGGGTACTACATGTATCAAGTAACATATGGTAGTAGTACATACAGCCAATGCCAGATGGTGATAAAAAAGTATTATCCAACTGATATCTTGCAAATGCTAGTGACTTGTTTGAAAGAAGAAAAAAACTGAATTGAGGTATCAGTGTAGTTTTTGGACTAACTTTTCTAAATTTTATTAATATGACCTTAAACCTATCTTTTAACATTTCTTGATTTTTTGTGTAATGGTGCATTCAGAAATTTTCAGGATTGAAGAGATAAAATAAAAAATAAAAATAAATAATCGCTTGGTTTTAGGAAATGAAATAAAATGGGTTTACATAGAGATTATTTAACTGCTGGGATCGATTATAGGGAAATCCTTCACGAGTGGTAGACATGTGGTTCTTTTCTTGAACGAGCGCGCGCGAGTGAGTGAAGAAACAAAGCACGTCTACCATCAAGTGATGGATTACCAATAATCGATCCCAGCAGTTAAATAATCTATTTATTACATTTTAAATTACGTTTTTGCAAACAAATATTCGCTTTATTGAACGTTATCGGCGGATGACGTCGACGTCAGCAACGTCGCAACGTTAGTTGTTATTGTGTTCTATGTTAGCAACGTTAGTTATTATTGTATTCTGGGTTAGTTATAAAATTAAGCGATTATGAATATTCTTGCACTGAGAAATCCCGATCTTTCACGCATAGAAATGTAATAAATTCTGTTAACACATCATAATTATCAGGTTATCTAAGTAAATCAACCTCAGAGGGAGATGATATGATGGATGAAGTTGGCCATCAGATATGCCTTTGCCAGATAGAGAACTCAGGAGGTATGTAGCTCCAAAGCCTTTTGTTTATAGGAGAATTTATTCTAAATAATTTATATTTTGTAGGATTGAAGAGACATGGCAGCTCTGGCAGAATTTGCTGGATGATTGTAGAATATTCGGTGATTGGCTGAAGGTCATGGAGGCAGACGTCGGTGAGGTCGCACCTGACCAATTAAATGTCAGTATTACCAAGGAAGAGTACAGTCGCTGTGAGGTAATAATAACTTCCATATTATGTAACCTATATATATTAAATGATTTCTTTTTCAAATATTTGTGTTAGATCTAGATTGCTAAAATATAATGAGATTATATTCATGCGCTTTTTTGTGTGTTTTCTATCGTTAGACTTTTAGCTGTGTTTATTTCATTCCTTTAAAGGGTACAGTAAAGGACCAAAGAACTGTTACTGTGTTAATTCTCTTTATCCTTTCTCCTTCTTTGTGGGTGTGACTCTAAATAACTTAATTTGTGCTGAATGGCTGTTAAACCGATTCATTCTTATTATTTTATATTAAATAAATTGAAATGTATTGTCATTTAATTAAATGTATTGTCATTTAATTAAATGTATTGTCATTTCTAGTCTGTACAGAGAACAATTCATGAAAACCTCAACAAACTGGAAAATATCAATCGCCAATACCGTCGCCTCGCACGTGAAGGTCGCACGGACACAGCCGGTACGCTGAAGTCGATGATGCAAGATGCCAATGATCGCTGGGACCATATGCAGAGTCAGATGTCGGCTAACCTTCGACAGCTGAAGCACTCGTCGAGTATTCGTGAAGACTTCAAGCGGACCAAGGATTCCCTGCTGAGCTGGCTAACAGAGATAGACATGCAGCTAACTAATATTGAACATCTGTCTTCAATGGATGTGCCAACTAAAATCAGGGAAATGCAGGTTAGTTAAAGCACTTTATCACAAACAATGGTTTCTCCGAGTGTAAGAAAGCTGTAACATATATATCATTATACACTAGTGGAATAACGCATTGTCGATGACGTCACGTTAAGGCATGTTTTCTGACATTATGTGACAGTTTCATTTATGTGGTAAAAAGAACCTGACATTCATGTTAAATTATATGATTGGATTAATTAAACTTGTTAGCAAAAATGATATGATGCTCGGCAAGCAGTCACATCATATTATATTTGCCAACTCGGTTAATAAATTCAGTAACAGATAAGAACTCATGTAAGATCCTCTATATATTAATTAAAATATTAAAATAATCCCATCATCTACTCTGCAATACACATATTATACACTCATAATTTTATTTCTTTCAATCAGAGAATACAGGAGGAGATAGATTCACGTGCTCGTAAGTTTGACTTCCTGGACGAGGCAGGACTGTACCTGATACAGAAGGGTGACAGTACAGACGCCATCACCACTCAGGCAGAACTCGACTCTTTCAGACAGTACCACAGACAGGTGCTGGACAGAGTGGCCATCTGCAACGCCAGATTGTCGGCTCTACAGGTATATAACTGCACAATCGTTATCACTTATGCCTTAGGTTTAGCAATAATGGAAATTTGTTTCCAGTAACCCGACCAGACCACTGTTTTTAAACTTTTACCCCTGACTCAACAACTTTTAACCATGTCTGCCAGTGTTTTTTTTTATATTTTAAGAACTTTAGAGGACGAATAGAAGTGTATTTGTAATGGTACAACCACCAATGTTCGAAAGTCACCAACATTCGGAAGCATGTTCTTGATTGTAAAAAAATATATACATAACTATCCAAATTTTCAGCGTATTACAAGACTGGAAAGAAATAACAAAAAAACGTTTGGCATGAACACTTTAAATTTTTATTGAAATTTGTTCAACACATATTTATTTGATGACAAAGGTGCAGGCTGCTTGATGCCTCCAATTACTTAGTTTGTCCCATGTGCTTTGACATAAAGATGTTCAGGGTTCGCACGGGTCCTTGAAATCCTTGAAAGTACTTGAATTTGAAGGAAAAAAATCAAAGCCTGGAAAGTGCTTGAAAATCTGATAAGGTACTTGAAAGTCCTTAAATTCTGGATTTTGGTTGTGCGCTCCTAAAATATTTGTTTCTGTTTTGGGCATTACAGTGCGCGAATATTAGTCCTTTAATTTTGGAAAAAAGGTCCTTGAAAGTCCTTGAATTTGGCCTTCCAATAAAGGTGGGAACCCTGGATTTCGTTTATACGCATAAATTGAAAGGCCGAATGATGATATTGTTTCCATTGGATTTAAATCTTTAGCAACTCTTGGCAAAAATTGAAATGTAACTGACGTGTATTGTCTTCACTTCTTTAACTAGACTGAAGACAGAATGCGTCTTGATGATGATGACCTAGACCGACTTGAGCGTGAACTATATGCACTTGCACCTGGTGACCCCTACACTCTGGAATGGGATATGAAAGAAATAGAAGCCTACCTTGAATCATCGCCGCCTGAAAGTCCACCAGGAAAACGTAGAGCTCTGTTGAAGAAACTCCGTGAAAGATCAAGGTCAAGGTCGACATCACCCCAGAAATTGTCGTCTGTAACTGCAGCATCCCAGTCACCAAAATTGGGATCTCCATCTAGATTTGGAAGGAAGGAAATGTCTCCTGTATCTGCAAGGTCAGGGAGGGCGTCATCGCCTATAAGGTCAGGGAGGGCATCATCGCCTGTAAGGTCAGGGAGGTCATCCCCTGTAAGGTCAAGGTCACCAACAAGGGCAGCATTAAGGACAAAGTCACCAAGACGGGTAGCAAGGGACTTTGTTGATAGTAGAGGTAAATAACTTAGTATTATTACTATTATTATTTATAACAACCTATTGTTTGGGGCGCTTGTTTCAGCCAAAGGTTTTTTGGACTTTTAAGATAAAATTAATCTACTACCTAAATAAGTTGTATATCAGTGAAAAAGACATTTTTAGCGGTAAATAAAAAATACCTTACTTTTCAAAATCGGTTGAGAAACAAACTTTCCATCTGCGAAAGTTTTTTTGATGGAAAATGCAAAATTCTATTAGACTTTTTATCCAAAAATGGTTTTAAATTGTTGGATATTAGTAAATTAAGACACCCTGAAAGTTTTATAGCAAAATAGAAGTATTACTGAAGTTATTTGACATTTCTTAATTTTCTGCTGTCCCACAAACAATTGAATTGAATTGGATTTTATAGTCGCACCAACAGCTAAGGTCATATGGCGACTTTCCAGCTTCCACTGGTGGAGGAAGACCCCAGGTGCCCCTCCGGGCAATTTTCGTGCACGGGCGGGCACCTGGGTAGAACCACCGACGTTGCGCAAGCCAGCTGGATAGCTTCCTCACATAAAGATTCCTAGGCCCCTGAGGAATCGAACCTACAGCGGTGAGGGGCAAGTGATTGCAAGTCAGAGACTCTAACCACTCGGCCACGGACGCCCCCACAAACAAGGAATTTAAATAGGAAAAGCCCCATCAAAAAATCCATTTTGGCTGTAAAATATTTATTTCTTAACCGATTTTCAAAAGTAAAGTAGTTTTATTTACCACTAAAAATGCCAGTTCTAATGTTATATAATGGATGTACGTATCATTTAAATTGCTCGAGTTACTGCAGAAAAACCTTTGGCTGAAACAAGCGCCCCAAACAATATTTAAAATTTATCAAGTAAAAACTGTTAAAATCTGTTGTGTTGTTAGTGATGGAGGGACTTTCACACTCAGACATGCTTATATTTCATAGCAAAATATTGTTTAATTCTGTATGACCGTGTTCTTCCTTCATTCTCACAGCCCATTCACCATCAAGACAGGAGCGTTTCAATCGCATGAAGTCAGAGTTGAGTCACCGCGCAAGGGAGACGGAGGTCGAGGAGATTCTTGAGAAACTTGCCGACGCCCTCGAGGATGCCACAGAGAAACTTGAAACTGCCGAACAAGAACTTAGGGCTCATAAAATGTCAGGACCTGGTCTTCGACAACAATCAGCTAATTATGTACGATTCATTTACACACAAGTTCATATATGTTGAATTACTTGTATAAATTTGAAAGAAATAACTTAACTATAATGGAAAAGTGGCCAAAAGATATATAAAAAATGTCTTAAAGTGTCTATGTTAGAATATTTCTGTTGTTAGATATTTTAAATGGTGTTCTAGATAAAATCGTAGTTACTAATTTAAAAGAATATCTGTGTTACCCTAGTTACTGGCTATGGATGAGGCAGAGCGCAGTGTGGAGGATGTCCGTCGTATACAGAGACTACTCAAGGCAGAGACGGCGCTACAAACCATTTCCAGCGCTGATTCACAAGTTAGAGGTACAGGGTCTGTTTTTTATGTAAAATATAATATATGGCACCAAAAGATTTCAGTGAGATGCTCGCTGGCATTTAATTTGTGCAAAGCTCAGAAAAACACCAAAAAAAGTGTAGAAGATGCTTGAACATACAGATGTGAAGCCACACGCTTGCAGGAAGTTGGGGTATAATAATAATATAATTTATCACATAACTTATGGTGTGGGAGTGGATTAACACCATTCAGTATAATATATTTTAAGATGGACAAATATCAGGAGTGGAAATTTTGACTTGCTATTCTCATTAAATGTTTGACAGGAAATTAAGTTTCAGATTTAGATCACAAGTATCTTCAGTTTATAGATATGTAATGTTGAAACCTTATTGGAAATACCTCCTTATGTTAATATTAATGTTGCAGACGCCACATACCCCTGCCGGATTTGTTCCATCGGTCATTCACAAAGAATGTACATCATCCATATAATTATAATGCATGCTTGACGTTTTCATATGTGCGAGAATAAAGATACCCTTTTTCAAATAAATTATTCTTTAAATTATGGTCACGGGGTTGGGAGTATTAAACAAGTAGTGCCATGCTGCTTGTGACACAGTCCCATTGTGTATTACAGCCATAGTGGAGAGGTGGGAGGTGTTGCAGGCCAGTGCTATACAGAAGGATTACCGAATCACTCAGCAACGGAAGGAATGGGCACAGTTCAGGACTGACCTCGACAACATGATGTCATGGCTGGACGAGGCGGAGGCTTTACAACATACCCATAAACCCCTGCCAGGGGAGATCACTAGGCTAGATACTATCATACGACAACATAAGGTATGCATGACGTGGTATACGTTAATATTAAAACACAGATATATACCATTATAAACAACTAGACATTGACTACTGACTGGTACGTTCTACAGGGTTTAATGAATAGTGCAACTGGAAAAAATATATTTCTACATCTGATACTGAGCTCTGTCTTTAACTCAATATTATTTTTACTCTTTTTAGTGAAATATGGACAAAAGTCACAATGTTGTGAGGCTATGTGCCTTTGTATTATGCAGACAGTATTAGCAAAGCTTATCTTTACAATAAAATAAAATGAAAATTACCTTTTATTTTAGAGGCATTTTAAGCATCTGCTTTAACAAATATTCAATTCAATTTACAGAAGAAATTTAAAAAGGTACAGAGTGAATTGTTTTTGTTTTTCAGTTCTAACATGGCTGATGTTTAATTATTCATATTTGTGGTTTAATATTTAACAAAATCATGTTTTGGAACTTGGTTCAATGACGTATTTTAACAAAATCATGTTTCTTAATTAGTACCATTAGGTATAAGTTATCAGCGTGCGTCTCTGTGTATCATGAGTTACGTTCATGACACAATCATTATTCTGGTACATTACCTACAACACTCTTCATCAGCTGTATTTTATCTTTTGAAAGAGGTGAAACAAATATTAGTTTCTGATTTACACTGTTGTTTATTTTCCTTTAAATAGATGTTGTTCTAATTAGTTCCATTACCGTTGAAACAGATATTTCGATTTTGCATGTATCGATGTGTTTAACAACGCATGCTTTAATACCACTAGTTAATTCTGGTTTATATAAAAAATTTATGTATTTCATTTTATGTTTTGTTGTCATAACTGTAATCCAAATGTTTATGTTATATACCAACCTGATGGTTAATGGAGGATTAATTGATTGTTTTACCACTGTAAGAAAGGTTATATGGAGCCAAACAGGAATGAATATGCCAAGTTCATCCTCTGTTTACATCACGATAAAGTATGGGAATGGGCCTAGAACCCTCTAACCATGATACATTATGGGGAATGGGCCTAGAACCCTCTAACCACGATACAGTATGGGGAATGGGCCTAGAACCCTCTAACCACGATACAGTATGGGGAATGGGCCTAGAACCCTCTAACCACGATACAGTATGTGGAATGGGCCTAGAACCCTCTAACCACGATAAAGTATGGGGAATGGGCCTGGAACCCTCTAACCACGATACAGTATGGGGAATGGGCCTAGAACCTCGCATACCACGATGCAGTGTGGGGAATGGGCCTAGAACCCTCGCATACCATGATGCAGTATGGGGAATGGGCCTAGAAACATCTTACCACGATAAAGTATGGATAATGTGCCTAGAACCCTCTTACCACGATACAGTATGGGGAATGGGCCTAGAACCCTCTTACCATGATACAGTATGGGGAATGGGCCTAGAACCCTCTTACCATGATACAGTATGGGGAATGGGCCTGGAACACTCTAACCACGATACAGTATTGGGAATGGGCCTAGAACCCTCTAACCACGATACAGTACGGGGAATGGGCCTAGAACCCTCTAACCACGATACAGTATGGGGAATGGGCCTAGAACACAGTATGGGGAATGGGCCTAGAAGCCTCTTAACCTATAGAACTGCAGACATGTTGCAAATTATATTGTAGACTCTCCATTAAGAATGGAGCCAAGTTCCCTCGTTTACATGATGAAGACCTTTAATGAGCATCAAAAAAAAAGAGAGAAAAGTAGCATGAAGGGGATGTGGTGGGGGTTGGTCCTACCCCTCTGCCTCTATCATGATTTTCAGTTTTCCTATTCTACACCTGGTTACCACACGTGGAATTAAACGAGGAAGGGAAGACGATAGCATGTCTAGTATTGTGTACAGTAATATTATTCAGTTAATGAAAATAAATAAAACAATTGATATAACATGATATGCATGGTATTTTATATGTGTTATGCCAAACAGAAAGGAAGTTAATGTACCACATATCATTATAATCCATCTGTATTCAGGATTTCCTGGTTCAGCTGGAAGCCAAGAAGACCCGCGTTATTTCCATCAACTTGACAAACCGGGAACTCATCGACTCTAATACCGAGGAAGGCAGACAACTGCGTGATAGACTAATGCTGATGAACAAACGTTGGGATGCCATCTGTAGTCAGGCAACGAGGCTCCAGGCTGAACTTCAGGAGGCTCTGATGCAATGCCAGGAGTTCCACCACACCATACACGACCTACTTCTGTGGCTGGAGGGGATCGAGACCAAGATACAGCAGTGTGAACCCATCAACCTGGGCAACGATGAGGCAGCTCTCTGGACACGACTTAGGAAGTTACAGGTAGGCTTGGTTGTCTTATCATATGTACCAAATCTACTGCTGGGAGAACAATCAGGTTTTGTGGGGTGATAAAAAATGGAGCACCAATAAAAAATGAAGTATACTGAAAGGAAAAAGAAACGCAGGGCGCATACGTATTTCCGCTATATATTGTATGTTTAATATGCTACTGCTAATCGAATGGTACAGGGCGACATAAGGCCTTTCCTTTTAGAAAGAAGGTTTAAACAGCACTGAACACCCCAATGGTAACCCCTTTAAAGTTTCATTATCGTCAGAATGCGCATTTGGCTCAAGCAGGTGAGCAAACTTAGGCTTTAAATGTTGCAATCACTTAACATTAAATACAGTACTGAACTGGCTCAATTTTTCAAAGAGGAACTTCAGCATTTATGAATTTCTTGTTACAACGTGTACTGTGATTAAAACGTCTACAACATCACAGTTGTGTCCTTTCCCTAACTAACTGCACTTTTTTTTTTTACAAAACATCTTGGGATTTCCTTGGAATATATATGGAATTAAGTGTGCAGTATATGCAATATATAGCGGAAATACGCACCCTGCGTTTCTTTTTCATTTCAGTATATTTAAATGTGCAAATGACATGTTTAGAAGTTCTAAAAGTGATAATTGATTGATTTTATGATTTTTTTTAAAGGTAAATAATGTGAACATTAGTTTGATAACAAAATTGCTCTATTTCTTGGGCATATTTGCCTATTTGGCCTGTCAAAAGCTGAATGTATGTGCCATGGTTAATGTAGTGTGAGTAACAAGATTCTCCTGAAAAGGTCAAGATTTTTTTTTCTAATCTCTAAACCATTAGTGTTGACGATGGAAAAACTAAAGCATGAAAAACAATATTTTAATATTTTATCTATGAAATCTCACAGGACATCAAGTTTGACCTTGAGAAGAATCAGCCAAGAGTGATGTCCCTTAGAGACACTGCTGACCAGCTGTTGATCAATTCTGAATCTCCGGAGATGTCACAGGCTAAAGACAAGATGCACATCATTGCCAACCGTCTAAAAGCTCTCCTTAGACTGTCTTCGTCCTATATTACCAGTCTCGAATCCAGACTGGACACTGGAAAGTCTTCTGTGAGTGATACCTTCTTATGATATTTAGATACACTGTTCTATCACGGGAATCGGACATATTGCAAACACATGTAATACATCACATTGACTGTCCACTACTAGTATATTAAAATAAATATTTTTTATATAAAATGATATACAAACGTAGATCTATATATGGGGATACTGTATTTACAATACATCCGATTCCTTCGGTTCTATAAGTGCTAGAAGGTGACAAGTGCTTATAAAATATGTAGGTTGGTTGCTCTTTTAGCTCTGAGGTGGCAATATGAACTTGTTTTGTATGGCCACTTACTTTGCTGAACTAGAAACAAATGTTTAATGTAATAAAGAAACTATTTTTAGTCTAGCATTTCCTAAAGTATAGAATGCAAGCAGATACCTAAAAATACTTATTGTTTAACACAATACTACAAATTCTGCTGGGTCCTAGCTATATGTCACCAATGGCTGAAATTAATTATTTGTTCTTGGTAAAACGTTTAACGAATTTACATACTCTTTCATCAGGTATTGCTTGATATAACCATAATGATTGTTCCATTTAAGTTGAGAAGTCATGATCGTAGTCTAGATCTCAGTGGATCTGGGACATCCTCGGGTCCTGTCAGTCCCCGTGACAGAGGTGTACGTACCAGCACGCCCACACGATCATTTATGTCACGGTTCCATCCTGTGTCTAACACATCCACCCGACCAAGAACCAGGTCACCATTCGCCCTATCAAGACAGGTACGTTGGGAGAGGTTATTTTGTTAATCTAGTATTTCCTTTAAATGACTTAAAAATACCAGTAGTTATGTTGTGGTTAATCTGTTATGTTTAAAATTTCCTGACTCCCGATATTAAATGTCACATGTTGTCTAATTGTTTAAAAACAAAATATATATATTAAATATTCTAATCATACAGCTATTACATGTTTTCTTCGGTAGACAGCAATTAAAGGATGCCATTTATGCAGGCTCCAAATCTGCAAGGTAAAATTCACCATCGTCGGAACCCACGTTTTTTTTGACTGATTACGTTATCACTCCATCACAAAATATATATTAAATCATTTGAAACTTGTTTATTCATTTTCCATTATTTTAATAAAGACTTCCATTGCAGTGACCATTAATTATAATTTCTATATATTCAACATACTGTTATATATAAAAAATGAGCCTGTATATTGGAAAGAAGTCTCTGCTCACTACAGACTGTCACAAAATTGGCAATGCCACTGCAAGTCTTTTAGCCAAAGTCACTGAAGTCTCCACTGACTATTGACTCGCAATATTTTCATGAAAGTCTCTACTCGCTGCCGATTGTAACGTTGTCAATATACCTAGAGGTCTCAAATCACTATTGACTGTCACAGTATATCACTGGAAGTCTCTACTCACTACTGACTATAACGGTATTGGACCTCTATTCACTACTGAATGCAGACAGTCACAATATTATCAATTTCACTGGGATTCGACTCACTTCTGACTATATTCTTCAACATCGCCTTAAGTCTCTACTCACTACATCGTTTATTTTTCAGAATCTAATTAATCACTGTAATTAATCACTGTAATTAATCACTGTATAAATCACATTTTAGTATTTTGTGTGACAGCGTTTTTGTAGATATTACGGTAGCTTCATTAACATGTGTTTGTAGATCTCCGCTCAATGCTTCTTGTTTGATCTATTTAGATTCTACTCGAATATCTTGATTAAAACACAGTAAGTTAAAGTTCTGTTTTACAGCAGACTTAATGGAAACTAGGCTAGATGATTGAATCATTTTGGATTTGCTTCATAAGCAGATTTTTTCTCGCTATCTCCCTCTATTGAATTTATTTGGATTTGCTTCATAAGCAGACATTTCTTTCTCTGTCTTCCTCGCAATTTCGACGTCTACTCTCAAGTCTTACTGGGAGATAATTTCACTTCTGCTCTCATGTTTGACTGAGGGATGATTCGATGGCTGCTTTCATGTTTGACCGAGGGGTGGGAGGTGGGGATGATTTCATGGCTGCTTTCATGTTTGACCGAGGGGTGGGAGGTGGGGATGATTTCATGGCTGCGTTTGACCGAGGG
This sequence comes from Cyrtodaria siliqua, assembly GCA_037043455.1. Lineage (NCBI taxonomy): Eukaryota > Metazoa > Mollusca > Bivalvia > Adapedonta > Hiatellidae > Cyrtodaria > Cyrtodaria siliqua. The sequence goes on along the minus strand of JAWPHD010001800.1, from coordinate 142,598 downwards.
GTCGGAGGTGGGGATGATTTCATGGCTACTTTCATGTTTGACCGAGGGGTGGGAGGTGGGGATGATTTCATGGCTGCGTTTGACCTAGGGGTGGGAGGTGGGGATGATTTCATGGCTGCTTTCATGTTTGACCGAGGGGTGGGAGGTGGGGATGATTTCATGGCTGCTTTCATGTTTGACCGAGGGGTGGGAAGTGGGGATGATTTCATGGCTGCTTTCATGTTTGACTGAGGGGTGGGAGGTGGGGATGATTTCATGTTTGACCGAGGGGTGGGAGGTGGGGATGATTTCATGTTTGACTGAGGGGTGGGAGGTGGGGATGATTTCATGGCTGCTTTCATGTTTGACCGAGGGGTGGGAGGAAGGATGATTTCACTTCCGCTCGCAGGTTTGATTTGTGGATGATTTCATGTCTGCTCTCAAGATTGTCTTGAGGTGAGGGAGTGGGATGTGTGGGGGATGATTTCAAGACACACATAATTGTACCATTTATAGTTAGTAAGGCCAGAAAATTATCTATTGGTCAATAAGCTTTGTATTTGGAACATTGTAATCAAATAATGTGTATCTTGAAATAATTTTTCAGCCATATATGCTTTGTATTTTTGGATTGAAAACAGTAGAATAGCCTTCTTTTTTTTTCTGGTTGAAGTTTGAAAATCTTTGATACCATCAAGATAGCTTAACGATGATGTCATCATTCTTCCATTTTACATTCAGCTTGTAGCAGGTCTGCTCCATATTTTCTCGGGAATATTCCGACCTTTGTTTGGAAGGTCACAGGCGGCGGAGAGCAACACGTAATTATTTCTGTCACCCCTAATGTACAATTAATGTGACATTTGTTCACAGATCTAAGCATATGCTGCATACAGTTGGTGATGGATTGCGGGCACTGACAAAAACATACCAAAATATCATGTATTCTTATAAAAGAGTACTAGATTATTCGGGATGACTCCAGCAATAGTGTCTTCACTAAAATTGTTCTTTCACTTATTTGAAAGAGTTTCAGCTTCAATATTTTCATCAATTACGATTATATGATTATTTAAAAAATCTCTTCAGAATGAACCAAAACTGTTTTGTGTGTAAGCGTTTACTTAACCTCACTGTATTTCACTGGGCATTTTAGTGAGCAGATTTCGGTTTATAATTTTATCTCCAATGGATTGGTGAAATATGAAATCTTTTAAGTATTTGGAGAATTATTGGACAGGAATAAGTCGAGTCATCCCAAATAGTCTGCTTTTGTGCATTGTGTATTTGAATTAAGCGGATACTGATATTTCATATATTTATGCTGTGAAATATCGTAACGAAACTCCGTGTGCATCTTGTTGACCCTCTTGACTGAAAATAGTCCTTATCCGGATTTCTCATACTTTGGTGTTTTCCCGGTCACGTGATGTAGGTGCAAACATCGCTCCTCCATATTACATATCTGCCTTGCACATGCTGCAAATCACGATATCAGTTGCCAATGTAATGTTTGCAGCAGACATTTTTTCATCTGCATTGTCATATTTTTAATCGTTTCAGTGGTCTGCAACATTCGTTTTTTCATTGAAATTATCTAATTGGGGCAGACGCATTTGTACCTACATCACAAAAAGGGGAAATCCCACAGATAGAGAGTTCTGGAGTAAATCTATTGTCATGTGTGTTACACTTTAAATCTTCAAAATCAAAATCTTTAACTAAGAAATTAAAAGCTGACAGAACAGACGGCATTTTGTTTTTATGTTGTTCTTAGTTTGTATATTGTCCGAATTATTGAAATGTTATAGACTAATATAAATAAATCAAGTGTAAAACACATTCATACTCGTAGAAAAAAACAACTCTCCAAACATTTGTGACCCGCATTAAACCTGCAATCACTGATTGGATGTAGAGTCTTAGTTCTGATTGGTCGGTTGCTTCACTATCACCACTCCCACAATTCTTGTAACTCGTCAGATTTTGTTACCTAATGCAGCAATCACTGTTGTGTATTTTGCATCTTTAGTTTATTCATTAGGTATAGTAACTTTATTGTGTAGTCAATATACCAATAGATTTTGCATGCAAACTATTATTTTATTTTTTGACTGGATACCAATTTCCGCAAAATGACATTGATAATTATCATAACATAGTTTTTCCCAGTACGTTTCTAATTTTCTAATTTTTTCTAATTCTTTGCATTCGACCAATATTTGCTTCCTGGCACTACAAGTAGTTTTAAGTGATTTAATTGCATTGTCAAAATTAGAAAAAAATTGTTTAATCTCCTTGGTGAAAGTCTGAATTAAAAAACACCCTTGAATCTATTAGATATTAACAGCCACCCATGTACAACTGTAAGTGCATATTTTCTGCATACAGCATAAGATTATCTGCGATCGACGTGGGTGACGGAATATAAGAATCTTTCATGGGTATCCGGTGGAGATAGGGAATTCAAACCCGAGGTATAAGTGTTTTTATCAGAACCGAGGCTCTGCCGAGGTTCCAATTAAAACACTTGTAATGAGGGTTGGAATTCCCTATCTGAACCGAACACCAATGATAGATTCTTTTTCTTGCATATCAGAGACATGTTGTGCATTGACACCGTCAGCTACTAACGTTTTGCATGTTTTCCTGCAAACCGGATGTTGGCGCACTCGGTGACCTTTATCTTTACCCATAAAAATTAAAGATAAGACTTTCCATCCCCTAAAGCATGGATAGCCTTATCCGGTATGCATGAAAGCCTGATATTACACATAGGGGAAGATAAGTCCTGCGCATCAACAATGACGTGACGTCATTGTGTAAAAAAACATGCAAACCATTAGTAATTGGCGATATCAATGCACAAAATATCAATGATATGCAAGAAAAAGAATCAGTCATGGGTATATCTGGTTCAGATAGGAAATTCACACCCTCTGTATAACTGTTTAATCGGAACCTCGACAGCGCCTCGGTTCCGATAAAAACAATTATACTTTTTGTTGGAATTCACCATCTTTACGGATACTCATGAAATATTTTTATAATCTTCCATCCAGTACCTGCCGGTATGGGTCTTATATATGACTGATGTAAACGTTTGATGTTGTATTTGCTGTGCAAGTCTGTTCTGTCAGCTTCTATACTTCATATTTGCATTTCTAAATGTGTAAACTTTCAAATGCTTTAATTCCTGTTTTCTTGTAAAAGTTCTTTTGGAAATTTATTCAGATTTTGTCTAACTCCCTCGGGTTTGGTTTTCAGAATTCGCTGATAAAATTCTTTGACAATGATTCAGCATATTCTAGTTAAGCACCCCTGGCTTGCTACTTCCTGCTTGTTCCATTGTTTATCATAGCTTTGCATCATGGGAGCGATCCATTTCCTGCATCTTGTTTTTTTCCTTTTTTTGCAGATTATTTTCTTATTTCACATGTATTTTATTTCAGATTGTACTAACCATATTTTCCTACCTCCAATAACCCTTTGCAATATCATCTTGCTTGCCTTTGTCATCGAGGGAGTGTTCTTTCTCTCGCTAATTCTCATGTTGAGCTTGCAGCAGTTTAGGCGTTGCGGACATTTTTTGCTGTTTAGAGCGTGTATATTCACAACGCTTTTATCATGATATCATTATAGTCATACTTATCAATATTTTATTTTCACGACTCATCCTCAATTATGCCATCACTATCATCATTATTACATTCTCCATTTTGTTGCCTAGCTTGCCCAGGAAATCACCAATATCATTTCACCGTAAGACCGTCAACTCACTTTTATTATTTATTTTATTTCTATATTATACTAATTTATGATGTACGGGTACCAGTAAAGTAGTTTAGATACTAATTATCGGCATGTCACCACGACTGATTCTTACATTGTGACGAGAAATCATCTTGTTATTATTGCAAAGATTTTGTTCAATGCTGAAATTGTCATAGACAAACTGAACGGCTCTAATATAGTCCAAATTTGCTGGTTTCAAGAAAAGACTCAGTCATGGTTTTCATCATCATCATCATCATCATGGTCATCATCATCGTCGTCAACATGATTTCCCTTTACTGTATTTCTAACTGTCAATGACGCTTCTAACAAAGCAATCCAGCAAAATAAAGATTGGGTATACGGAGAAAACACCATCATATATTCATAATTATGACATCATATTATAGTTATTCACGATCGCAATATATAATGACATCATAAGATAGTTGTTAACAATTGCTGATCAAGGCAATATGCGATATATAATGACATCAGATACCACCCATGATATTGTCATTATAAGATTACTGAGGCAATATGAGATGCCTTTCATAATATTGTCATTATAAGATTGCTGAGGCAATATGAGATACCACCCATGATATTGTCATTATAAGATTGCTGATGCAGTATGAGATACCACATATAATATTGTCATTATAATATTGCTGAGGCAATATGAGATACCATTCATAATATTGTCATTATAAGATTGCTGAGGCAATATGAGATGCCACCCATGATATTGTCACGGAAGAATGGAGTATTTAAAATTTCACTTCATCAACATCGCATTCACACGCATGAATATGTGTATCGTCAAAATGTTGCATCTTGGGTATATTAATTTTTTACTTCTTTGCATCGTGGTAATTTTCAATTTTTAAATCAATATGTGTTATGGTACTGCATGATTAGGTACATGGAAAACAATTTCCTAGAAATCCTCATTTCTGCATGAAAATTATTGGTAACAGCGCAATGTATAAATAATGTTTATTTAAATGTCTGATTGACAGAATAGCAATATGTTTAAGATTTAAAAATAATGTATGTTTAAGATTTAGAAATAATGTGTAATCGTAAAAGTTAACATATCAAGAGATGAATGCTGAACTGTTGTAAAAATATATAAATAAAGAGCAAGATACAATACTTCGGTGTTGATCCCTCAATATATGAATATATATATATATATACCAGTATATAAAATATATACCAGTAAGGTACATTAATTAACTGGTGTTGGGCTTCTTGCAAGCTTCTAAAAAAAAAGTGCTTTAGATACAAGGTATGTGGAAAAGCTTTCATAACTTTATCAAAAGTTCAATAAATAGAATATTTAAGATGTAAATGTTACTCAATTAACAATAAATGTCTAGTCTTTCTTCTGTGTAAAACATAATGACACTTTTTAACAGTATGGTCGTTTTTGATGTTAACATTTGTCGTGTCTTTTCTCAATGTTACAAAATCTCTTCATCATTTATCATCTTCTTTGTCTCATACACATACTTTATCGCATCATCTTCATCACTTTAGACTTTCTCATCTCAATTTAATTGAACATTTCATTAGATTTCAACAAGTTTTTATTTTCACAGAAGCAATTAGTTTATCAATATTCTCATTTCCTTTTTCATTTGTTCTAATTTTAGCTCAATCGAACAACGTGATGACGCCGAAGCGGGATGTTGTCCGGCATTTTTATGTAGGGTTCTACGCACGGCATTACCACTTCAACTTCTGCTTCTTCTACTACTGGCCATAGCGAGTCTCGTTCCAATGTCCGAGGATGATTACAGCTGTGTTCTCGCTAACAACTTCCGGCGATCCCTCAATCCCATGTTGCAATACACAGATGGACCACCCCCTGTGTGAACTTCCTCATGAATATTCATTAACAGTATTGTGGGACATATGTGCAAAATATACACGAGTGATGAATATTCATTAGCTATATCATCACAGAGGATGTCAATGGATATTCATAAGCCTGATAAACTTAAACTGTCCAGTGAAATCACAACGTGAAAAAGCAAGACTGACTTTGATTTTGAAGGCTCATTAACTGCCATGAATATTCATCACCGATGCCATGAATATTCATCATCAAGCAGTATTATGAGATTGACATTGTTAATCTGTGTATTTCAACTGGTGCTATCGTATTGCCTGAAATGACGCAGCAGACGGCCATTATCAAATAATGGGTTGTTTGTTACCATAAATGCGACTGTCATGTGTTAGTAATACAGTCCATGTACGTGGACGTGTAGTTACACGTATAAAACGTGTCCTCCACAAAGATTGTGCTTGGCACACAGATGAGATTGACTTGCCAAAAACTGACCAAATGTACACGAAAAGGGGAACTCAGTGAGGATTGTAAACAGAGATGTGACACAACAGTGAATATATTAAGTGAATTGTTGGTGATTTATTTGTAAGGATAACTACACAAGATTTTTATAATAGTGTAAACTGTTAGCGAATTATTAGTGAACACTGTATAATGAGTTGTATATTTAAAAAAACTGTATAGTAAGCCATTGTATCAGCTGTATAGTGAGTGGGAAGTGTAAACTGTATTATAAGTTGTATATTTGTATAGTGAGCTGTTAATATCAACTGTATAGCGAGCTGGAAGCGTAAACTGTATACTTAGTTGTATATCTAAACTGTATATATTGAGTTGTTGATATCAGCTGTATGGTGAGTTGTATATCTAAACTGTATACCGGTAGTCAGTTGTATATCTAAACTGTATAGTCAGTTGTATATCTAAACTGTATAGTAAACTGTATAGTCAGTTGTATATCTAAACTGTGTAGTAAGTTGTTGATATCAACTGTATAGTGAATTGTAAGTGTTGTGAATATTCTAGAAGTTGTACAGCATGTGTTTAGTGTTATTTATATGTAAATATGTTCATGCGGGGCCAGTGTGAACTGTTTTACATTTTACCAAATTGTTGTCAACTCATTTTATTTATATTTTTGACAATTTAACTGTTTAAAGAACATGCTGTTATTACTTGATGCGTTGTAATATTAGGCTGTATGTATTTATTTTCCTATTATTTAACACAAATGCATACAAAAAGTAGTCCGTAGCAGCATGTGAACAGTAACATTTAGCCTGCCAGTGACTGCCATATTTCTGTCTGACGGGTATACTTAGTATTGTATTATGATACACATTTAATCGACAAAATGTGGGAAAATATAATATCTGATCTAAAAATATTGAGTTCATTTATAACATAACATCTCTACCATATAAGAAAAAGTGTTCATCAGGCATATTCAAAACAACTGTGTTAATCAAAAAACAAACATGAGAACAATGTTCATTTCAGCTTAGAACATAGACAATTACAGCTTAGAACATAGACAATTACAGCTTAGAACATAGACAATAACAGCTTAGAACATAGACAATTCTAATAGTTGTAGTCCGGTTACATGCTTGTATCTCGAATATTAAAATGAATAGTATAGTATAATCAGTAACACGGTAGCATAATTTATTCTACCATTCTTTAATTATCCAAGAAAAGTTTGTCTAAATCTTAAACATTGTTTATAAAGGGTGAACGTCAGGATTGTAGTAGGATCTAGGGGTCAACCTTAAAATCAACAAATAATGATGTTTTCTATTCTAAAGGACCAAAACAAAATGAATGAGCCCAACAATTACCATACTCTTTATTCACAAGGAAATACATTTTTCACAGAAATACATGCTGTCCTGGTTTACACGTCCTGGTTTACACACCAGGGTTAATTTTACCCACTAAGCACGACTATAATAGCCTTCGCAGGCTGATCAGGGTTTACAATGTCTGGCTGCTGATCAGGCATTTTCCCCAAAACACTCCTTTGTCACATAAATGTAATGGTCTTAATGCAAAGAAAGACAGACCATTATATATGTGTAGCGGGTTAAGGGCTAAGCATTTTAAGCACAATTACATTTTAAATCTATGGTAACTTCAAATTTTAGGCGAGAAAACATAGTGCTCACACCATATTTTGTGTGATATGACATTTTTATCATGAACTGGAACACTTGTTCAAACTTCAGATTTTTCTAGATCAAGCCTGATCTACCCTCATTTAATTTGTGGGTACAGATTTATGTATTCCTCATTTAATTTGTGGGTACAGATTTATGTATTAACATGACCCTATTCAAGTCTCAGAAATATATAGTTACCACTCATTCATGTATCGTATACAGTGAAAAAATACTATATCTAAAAATGTACTTTGTAAGTATATTTCATCCTCCCGACCCCAGTGACTACATTCTGTTACCATGGCAACTGGTATTTACTGTGATATTCACGAGACTCATGTTTTTCTCGACTTACTGTGATATGTATTATATAAACGTATATTATGTTGTCATAAATTTTGTCTCATTTATTGTTGATTGGCTCAGGATTCTGGATAATTTGTTCATGCGTTTCATTCCCATAATGCCATTTTGTTGTCTCATATGTTTTATTGTAGCTTGAGAAGCATTTTAAAATACGTTGTTCATTATTTCTTGCAAAAACAATACAACAGGCTTAGATGTTGTTACTTTTTTCCCCGTATTCTCAATATTTATGGACTTCATATTTTGCGTTTTACGAATGAGTTTATCTTACAGAAAATATTGAGAAACTTCGTACATTTTTTATATTAAAATTATTAATGTTTAGTAAACCAGACTTGAGTTTTACAGTTTATTTTAACCTAGCAAAATATTGTTGTACCTTTAATGTCACCTTTAGGTGGTAGGCGAAGGTCATTTGAAGATTATGTTTTACTGGTGGAAATGCTAGAATTGTTATCGTATAATAATGTAGTGCTGCGTATACTATTAATTATTGCTTATTTATCGTCACATTTTAGATTCTGTTGAAAGTGTCAATTGGAATTAGAGATCTTGACATTGTATGGTATTTTATTCTGAAAAAAAAAGTGTATAAAAAATTAATGACCGGTTTCAAACGTGAATGCATTTCTGAAAAACGGATAAATGCCCATACATGTAGACTACCGTATACATTGTATCTGTTTTTTATACTGTTAGAAATCTTGCAGTAATAGGAATTACATTTTCAATGCACATTTCTTGCATAGGACATCTTTTAAAATATGTATTTTTAATTGCATATATTTGTTGAAAGACATGTCTGTTAAAGTGTAATTCATCTTTTAGACAAATGTTTAGGCTATATGTATACTGTATGCTTTTTTATAACAATTTTATTGATAGAATGTATAAGGAATATTTTGATATCCGTACATCATGAAATAATAAAAGATATCTTTTACGCTTGTTTATCTATGTTTTTACTTATTTTCCATTGATTCCCCTTACAGAAATTGGACCTGTCCATCAGTTGGAGTAAATTAAATGAAGATAAACTGAGTTGAATAATTATGCCCCCATTCCCAAGGTGGGGCATATTGCTTTGCACATGTCGGTCTGTCAGTCGGTCCATCCAGAAATCTTCTCTTTTTTGCGAGAACTCAAGAACAGCTGGCACTACAAACTCGAAACTTACCAGGAATGTTTGTCATGGTGTAGTTGTGCACCTCCCCTTTTGGGTAGATTCGCATAAGAAATGTGGTTGCCAGGGTAACAAAACATATAAAAAAATATCGGTCGGTCGGTCCATCCCAAAATCTTGTCTTTGCGACAACTCAAGAACAGCTGGCACTACAAACTCGAAACTTGGCAGGAATGTTTCTGTCATGGTGTAGTTGTGCACCTGCCCTTGTGGGTAGATTCGCCTAAGAAATGTGGTTGCCATGGTAACAAAACATACAAAAAAAAAAACACTAAAAATCGCCTGTCTTCGCGCTAACTCAAAAACAGCTGCCACTACAGACCTAAAACTTGGCAGGAATGTTTGTCTCATGGTCTAATTGTGCACTGGCCCTTTTGGGTAGATTCGCATAAGAAATGTGGTTGCCATGGTAACAAAACTTGTAAAAAATCACTAAAAATCGCTAGTCTTCGTGATAACTCAAGAACAGCTGGCACTACAAATGCCAAACTTGGCAAGAATGTTTGTCTCATGGTGTAGTTATGCACCTCTCCTTTTGGGTAGATTGGCTTAAGAAATGTGGTTACAGAACTTGTAAAAAAAATAATCACTAAATATGCTTATTTTTTAAAACTATTTTTTTTTTCATAGGAAACCTTGGCTTATGGGTTCAATTTTTTATTTATTTATTTATTTTTTTTGATTTTAAATAAAAAAATTGTTTTTGTTTTTGTTTTAGATCTAATTCTTTTATTTATTTTTCTATTTTTTACCCCCCCTTTGTTGGATCAGTTTTACATAGAGTTATAGGGAAGAACTTCAAAAATATTTCCTGAAACTACAAGAGATAAAGGTTTAATTTTATTTAATAATTATCAGCTTTTGGATCCTCTACCAAGTTTGTTCAAATGGTGAACCTGGGGTCAAATTTGGGTCCCGCCCCGGAGGTATCCAGTAGAATGATACAGGCCCTCTTGGGCCTATTGTTTTGAATATACAAGTATGTTGTGATGTTTCTATATTTAAACCTAAATAACAATATTAATTTAAAATTATTTTTTAAATTACCTCCCTTTATTGAATGACTAGAAAGTACTCCCTTTAAGATTAAATTTGATTCTAATTAAAAAAATACATTTATGATTTATTTTCAATAAAAATATTGACATATGGGATACATTATTTTTGATGAAGAATATGCAAATTAAGCAACCCATGTGAAAGCTAAATGTAAAATACCTACATATATATAAGGATAACTGCCAATGCTACACTATGTACATGTGAAAACTCACTAAAAACTGCTGACTTCCATAATTCAAAAAACAGCTGGCACTCAAAACTTGGCAGTAATGTTTGTGTTATGGTTGTTGAAAGGGAGGTGGCATATGTGTGTGTGTGTGTGTGTGTGTGTATTTCTAAGGATTATAGTCCCTCCACCTACGACAGGCATCCTACCCGACGATTATAGGCACAATTTTGTGTGATGTGATGATATGTCTACTTGAAGCAGCGAACTCAATGGTTTCTTTATAGTGCTGCCACACTGGAATACCACGCCGTAGTAGACATGATACCCCCAGTCACATTATTCTGACACTGGTCAATCAGTCGTAGCACTACCCATTATTTGCTCGTCAGGCAAGGGTTACAAGTGACTACTCCATTTTTAAAGTCTTTGGTATGACGCGGTCAGGGGACTCGAACCCACGACCTCCCGAATGCAAGGCAGACGCTATAACCACTACACCACAATGCTTCAGCGGTGGCATATATGTTTTACAAACATACATTTGTCCAGAAATCAAGTGCTGTATTACAGTTGCCAAACAACCAAGTGCTGTATTACAGTTGCCCAGCAACCAAGTGCTGTATTACAGTTGCCAAACAACCAAGTGCTGTATTACAGTTGCCAAACAACCAAGTGCTGTATTACAGTTGCCCAGCAAGCAAGTGCTGTATTACAGTTGCCAAACAACCAAGTGCTTTATTACAGTTGCCAGCAACCAAGTTCTGTATTACATTTGCCAAGCAACCAAATGCTGTATTACAGTTGCCCAACAACCAAATGTTGTATTACAGTTGTCCAGCAGTCAAGTGCTGTATAACAGTTGCCCAGCAACCAAGTGTTGTATTACAGTTGCCCAGCAACAAAGTGCTGTATTACAGTTGCCCAGTAACAAAGTGCTGTATTACATTAGCCTAACAATCAAGTGTTGTATTACAGTTGCCCAGCAATCAAGTGTTGTATTTCAGTTTCCCAGCAATCAAGTATCGCATTACAGTTGTCCAGCAGTCAAGTGTATTACAGTTTCCCAACAACCAAGTACTGTATTACAGTTGCCCAGTAACAAAGTGCTGTATTACATTAGCCTAACAATCAAGTTTTGTATTACAGTTGCCCAGCAATCAAGTGTTGTATTTCAGTTTCCCAGCAATCAAGTATCGCATTACAGTTGTCCAGCAGTCAAGTGTATTACAGTTTCCCAACAACCAAGTACTGTATTACAGTTGCCTAACAATCAAGTGTTGTATTACAGTTGCCCAGCAATCAAGTGTTATATTTCATTTTCCCGGCAGTCAAGTCTTGTATTACAGTTGTCCAGCAGTCAAGTGTTGAATTACAGTTGCCCAACAACAATCAAGTGCTGTATTACAGTTGCCCAGCAACCAATTGCTGTATTACAGGTCACCAGCCATCAAGTGATGTATTACAGTTGCCTAGCAATCAAGTGTATTACAGTTGTTCAGCAGTCAAATGTTGTATTACAGTTGCCCAGCAATCAAGTGATGTAATACAGTTGTCCAGCTATCTAGTGCTGTATTACAGTTGCCAGCAACCAAGTGCTGTATTTCAGATGCCCAGCAATCAAGTGCTGTATTACATTTGCCTATCAGTCAAGTGTTGTATTGCAGTTGCCTAGCGATCAAATGTATTGCAGTTGTCCAGCAATCAATTGTCACATAACAGTTGCCAAGCAAGCAAGTGTCATATTACAGTTGCCCAGCAACCAAGTGTTGTATTACAGTTTCCCAGTAATCAAGTGCTTTATTACAGTTGCCTAGCAATCAAATCTTGCATTACAGTTGTCCAGCAAACAACTGTTGCATGACAGTTGCCCAGCAATTAAGTGTTGTATTACAGTTGCCTGGCAATCAAGTGTTGTATTACATTTGCCCAGCAATCAAGTGTTGTATTTCAGTTGTCTAGCAATCAAGTGATGTGTTACAATTAACAACCAAGTGCTGCATTACCGTTGCCTAGCAATCAAGTGTTGCATTACAGTTGTCTAGCAATCAGGTGTTGTATTACAGTTGCTCAGCAATCAAGTGTTGTATTACAGTTGTCCAGGAATCAAATGTTGTATTACAGTTGTCCAGCAATCAAGTGTTGTATTACAGTTATCCAGCAATCAAGCATTGTATTACAGTTGTCCAGCAATCAAGTGGTATATTACAATTGCCCAGCAATCAAGTGTTGTATTGCAGTTGCCCAGAAATCAATTGTTGCATAACAGTCGCCCAGCAATCAAGTGTTGTATTGCAGTTGCCCAGCAGTCAAGTGTTGTATTACAATTGCCCAGCAACCATGTGCTGTATTACAGTTGTCCATCAATCAAGTGTTGTATTACAGTTGCCTAGCAATCAAGTGTTGTATTACAGTTGCCCAGCAATCAAGTGTTTGACGGAATTCAATAGCGGTAAAAAAAAATAAGTACCGTTTCATGGGGTTGAACTCGTAACCCACACTAAAATTACACTCGCGGGTAATAATAATAGAACGTCGCAATAGTCGACGCATTAAGTAAGACATACTATATAGAAAAACTATTGTCCCAATAATCTCGGTGAAATACATATTCTTTCTGATACAAATAGAATATTCCGAATATTTTCAAAAAACACGATCGCGCCCATGATTTTCTTTGTATGCTTGATGTAAATCATGCCATTTAGTGTATTTCTTTGATTTTATCATGTAATGCACAGCAATAACTTTTATCTTTCGGATAAATGTGTTTTATGGTGATTTTCGTTTGTTCAGTTAACTCGAACATCATATGAAACACGCGATTTCAGTAGTTGAATTTAGTTAATCTTCTCATGAATATTGAAAGATCCTAGAAGCGGAGAGTATCAAAGCGTAATTAGGATTTTATTTTAATGAGATTTGTATTACAGTTGCCCAGCAATCAAGCCTTGTATTAAAGTTGCCCAGCAATCAAGTGTTGTATTACAGTTGCCCAGCAATTAAGTGCAGTATCACAGTTGCCCAGCAATCAAGTGCTGTATCACAGTTGCCCAGCAATCAAGTGCTGTATCACAGTTGCCCAGCAATCAAGTGCTGTATCACAGTTGCCCAGCAATCAAGTGCTGGTTTACAGTTGCCCAGCAATCAAGCCTTGTATTAAAGTTGCCCAGCAATCAAGTGTTGTATTACAGTTGCCCAGCAATTAAGTGTTGTATTACAGTTGTCCAGCAATCAAGTGTTGTATTACAGTTGCCCAGCAATTAAGTGTTGTATTACAGTTGTCCAGCAATCAAGTGTTGTATTACAGCTGCACAGCAATCAAGTGTAGTATTACAGTTGCCCAGCAATTAAGTGTTGTATTACAGTTGTCCGGCAATCAAGTGTTGTATTACAGCTGCCCAGCAATCAAGTGTTGTATTACAGTTGCCCAGCAATTAAGTGTTGTATTACAGTTGTCCAGCAATCAAGTGTTGTATTACAGTTGCCCAGCAATTAAGTGTTGTATTACAGTTGTCCAGCAATCAAGTGTTGTATTACAGCTGCACAGCAATCAAGTGTGGTATTACACTTTCTAGAGGTGTAACAATACATCGAACTATCGATGTATTGCAATAGTGATCGTCCCAATAGAATGCATTGATAGCAACTTGAACTATCGATTACTATCGCCAATAGTATGCTGAACTATCGATAGTTTAATAGTCAGTATATATTTCATTTTATAGTCTGATTGATAACTTTGTGTATTTTTACATCTTGTAAGTTGTGTTTTTCTCTCCTAAAATTAGCCATTTTGAAATCTTAAGCATGCACGCAGGTAAGCGTACGCTTTGCGATGCAAGCATGGAATCATTTATGACCTAGAGGGATAGTAGTATTGATTTTAATATATATGGGATTTTCAAAGTTGTAGAACTAATGGCGACTACTAAAAGACAGGATGATTGATTGCTGAACATGCACAATTTAGAAATCTAAAACTAATGCTTGTAAATTATTTATTGTAATGCAGGAATATTGAATTAACAAATATTTTTTTATAAAAGTTTATTTTGGTGAGTATTTTGTTTGTCTTGGACATCAGCTACTTTACTGGACTGATTTCCTCATATCGTAGCTTATTTGAATGTCCCGTCTTTTAGAAGTCACTGATAATAACAACAAATATGGCTGCGAACACACCATTTGAAATTGTCAAATTTAAAAAAAGCAAAGTCCTCTTTGTGGATAATAATTTATTTGTGTTTTTATAGTTCATCTTGTTCATCTGGAGATAATATAAAAACAAACAAAAAAAATATATTTCATCTGCTTCTTTGTTTTAATTGTATCTCACAAGGTATTTGTAATAATTCAATTTTGCCTAATAGTATTGCAATAATATATCTCAATGGTAATAGTATTGCAATTGTAATTTCTGCAATAGCAATACTATCACAATAGTCAATTGTCCCTTCAGTAGTTAGCCCTAACAATTTCCTAGCAATCAAGTGCTGTATTACAGTTGTCCAGCAATCAAGTGTTGTATTACAGTTGTCCAGCAATCAAGTGCTGTATTACAGTTGTCCAGCAATCAAGTGTTGTATTACAGTTGTCCAGCAATCAAGTGTTGTATTACAGTTGTCCAGCAATCAAGTGCTGTATTACAGTTGTCCAGCAATCAAGTGTTGTATTACAGTTTCCCAGCAATCAAGTGCTGTATTACAGTTGTCCAGCAATCAATTGTTGCATAGCAGTTGCCCAGCAATCAAGTGTATTACAGTTGCCCAGCAATCAAGTGTATTACAGCTGCCCAGCAATCAAGTGCTGTATTACAGTTGCCCAGCAATAAAGGGCTGTATTACAGTTGCATAGCAATGGAAAATTCTGAGTGCTGTATTTCAGTAACCCAGCAATCTAAAGTAATTTGGCAATCTGAGTGCTTTTTTTAACAAACCTGTACATTAATTACCTCCCTTCATGTACAAAAACAATTTATCAGAGTTACCCGCCTTGAGTACTCTCCACACTTCATGTGATCAAAATGTCAACAACTTGACAATTATTTGGTATTCTATAAAATGTACCCTCTGTTCAAGCTTGCCAGGCTGATATCGGTAAAGGAAGATGTTAAACCTGTCAACATAATCTCGTATGCATGGAGACAACACGGGGAATCGAGTTTATTGGCACTTGCTTGCTCAAATGGTAAAGTACTTTCTGAATGGTCTGCTAAAAGCTAAATGTTTCCAATGTTTTGACATTTTTCGAAATATATGTTACCTCATGCTACTTTTACAATGCTAGACTAGTTCCAAATACGGACGGTAAAATCGACTACAAATAACAAGTACCATGACAAACATTTACTATCGTTCTGAAAGGCCCGTTTGTAATCGTTTCCCTGTCTAGTAAAATCAGTGAAGTAAGAAGACTTCTTACTTCACTGGTAAAATATACTGTGTTGTAATTTTGTATGCTTATATTAGAGACCTACGTTCATAGAGCCATTTCAATTTAAAAAAATACTGGTACGACTTTATAATATAGATTGATATCTCGGAGCTGGGATTATACATGTTTGGCTCATTTTCTGTCCAGTTTTGCCAGCAGGCCACGTTTTGTAAGGGCTTACACCTTACATACAGACATCCATGCTCGGACTTTTTTTAATGTTTTCAATCTTAGAATATTTTTTGATATTTTTATCTCTTGTTTGTTGCTTCCAAGGATCCCCTTTTCAGTATTTATTGTTGACACTCACACTAGCATTTGTTTAGTGCTGTATGGTGACTAAAAAGTCGCCCTGACTTCAAATCAGTAATGTTATTATTTACTGGTACTTTGGGATCATCAAGCCCATTCTTTGTGGCTTTAAAGTAAAATATCGCTTAAGCAGGTGCTAGGAGGCGTGAGAGATGTTGCACCTTACATAACCTGTCATGAACAGACTCAATAAAAACTTTTTATCTCTTGTTTGTTTGTTGCTTCCAAGGAATCCCCTTTTCAGTATTTATTTTCTATATTTGGAAATATATACACTCAGTTCATTTGAAAATGCAACACTTGGTATTTTTTGAATTTCTAGAGATGTTAAAGATGTTAAAGTTAAATGTGTTTAACTGAAAGAAGGAGAGCAAATCTTATAGAACTGTTTATGGCCATATGTTAACCTTTGGGACAAAGAGATCTTTGTACTGACATGAAATATAATCTTGATTTGAACTATCGGACTAAAAATAATCGAAATCAAAAATGTTGCATTTTTAAATGTACTGAATATGTATATAAATTTATATGTATAGTACATCATATTAGAATTACATGTAAAAATATTATATTGTTAATCTGTTGTCAGTAGAGATGGTCCTCACTGAACCTTGCTCCAGCTACTGAAGGGGAGAATTAATGGGATGTCAAGAGGCGGTTAAAAAAGGCAAAAGATATAATTTAAAATGAGAATCTATTATTATGAAATCAGGATAAAGAACAACATTAATTTTTATGTTGTGGTTTGAATCTCAGCCATAGTGATCTTTGGGTTGCCTTTGTGAGTTGAATATCAAGCGTCGTTATATATACAGTTTGCTGTATAACAAGACAGAACAATGTGGAATATCTAACATGTTCATGTCTTCAAGACTGGATGACCAATCAGTTTAAATCATGAGATTTTCATCTTCCATTTTTGAGGCACTGTTGAAGTAAAGTGTTCACAGATAACAGTGGGATATCACTTGATTATTATTAGGCTTCTTAGCTAGAAAATCAATGTTTAACACCTTAACAATAGATAAAATAATTCTGGGTAGAAATAACAAAACTGCTTTGTATTTATTTTATTTTTATTTTATAAATAATAACAAACAAACATTTGTACATGCATACATAAAACACATTTAAGATAGCATTTAATGCAGTATGTACCTGTCCCACTGTGTTACACAACAACTTATGTCACATTTTATATTATATTAATATATGTATGTACATGCTTCACCATTCAAATCGTATAACTAATTCAATACATGTATCATCATTATTAACAGTATATTGATTTAATCCAACACCTCTGAATATGCATATGCAAATCACATTATGTCAACTGCAATTTCATCCATTGACTTGACGAATAGGCCAACATGTTAATGATACTTTTATGAAATAAAATTGTTCATGAACAGTTCTACCCCATCATTTTATTCCTCACTTATTATATAATTATCTCACTGTTTTCCCCATTTCGTGACCAGACCAGTGTATTTAGAAAAATCTGGAATCTATCCAAATACCAGTTCACATGATGTTTCACATAGTACTCATTATGTGCACATTTTCCTGGTGAGAAAGGATGTTTAGATGAGCCACAAGAATATTACGAATCTCTCCAACTACCAGCGTTAATACTTTATCATGAGGCGTTTCAGTTTCACAGACTACACATTATGTCTCAGCCAACAAAGAACTTGCTAAGCTCCTCTCTTGATGTGTTCTTATAAATTTTCTGTTGATAGTAGGCAAACCTCGAGAGAATAGTAATCTCGTCGCTTGTCCAGAGAAGGTTTGTCTTGTCCCGCATCAACATGCTGTTGTAGACCGTCTCTACCACTTTCTTTGCCGGCATGTTGTGGCCACCCCCGACGAATACGTTCTCCTTGATCTGCAAAAAATATAACAATTAATGAAAACAGGTGACCCAAATAACATCGTTGGTTGGATACAGTTATCATTTGTTAACTTCTGCAGATTAAATCAAATATCAGAAATTATCTTTGAAAGACACTCAAATAAAGAGAATTCACATTTAATTTACGGTATATTGGTTATTCATCAAGAATTTGCCAAAACAGAATTGTGAATACAAATATTAAAAGTATGTTTCACAATTTTTGTTTTAATCTTGCCTTCATGTTAGGATATTTGGTTGTGTCATGAATGAGTCATCATGTAAGTCGGACATCGACTACATCAAATGGCAAATATGCTCAGATAGTATGCAGAGCGCAGAGACTGCAAAATTCCCCAAAAAATTAAGGATGATATAGACCATTCTTACAGATGCACCAATAAAGTACTTACCGCTGTTTTAATTTTAACATGACCAACAGCGTAAATGTTGCCATTGTGGTTGTGTGGTTTGATGGCCATCACTAGCTCATCATGATTCACTCCATAGAAATGTGTCGTTCGATCAGGATCTGTGTTGAAGTCGGTTCTGTAGTCTATCTGTACGACAGCATTACAACCTCCAAGTATGCCCTTGTGCGTACATCTCCACATTGTAATGTCATGGTCACAGTTTGCTGGCCTGTGTTCAGTCTGTAGAAATAAAATAGGGTTTAACAGCAAGAAACACTAGTGTAATAAGGGGAATATATACTGAACAAAAAAAGAAACTTCTGCTGATATTGATGCTGATTGCCTAGACAGGAAAAAATGAATGATGTTTTAAGAATAATTAGATAGACTGCCAATAATAGTCTAAACAAAGATGTTTTGAAAAGTTCAGTACACGTGGGAGTTAGCCCCCTTTTTGTTAAAACATGCGTTTTGGCCAAAAAAGATTAAATCTACGAAAATTACCAAAATTTGTCCGAGACGATATTCTCTATATGTTCCTTCCCAAAAAAATCACAAAAAAAACATAACAGAGATTGTGCAGATGGCAGCTTTTGATTATCAACAATCATCAAATTACCTCCCTTTAACATTTCCATATCATCCATAAAAGATTTTTGCTTGGCAAATTTGAAACTGTTTAATGGGATATTTAGTACCCACTTAAGTGTGCTTTAATACAAACATCAAACATTGTTTTATTAAAACGCTGTTTAAGCTTTTATACGCCCTAAAAAACTGGCCTATGGAAATACCAGCAAAAAAGTCGGAAGTTTCTTTTTTTTTCAGTATATCTATGGTACACAATGTGTTATGTAATCTTGAGATGATACCATGTGATTTCAACTCTGTTCTTGGGAAAATCCATCAGTTATTACTTGTAACAAACAATAATTATATATAAGACTGCATGAATTTTCCTTTTTTGAGTTGCAGGGAAAGTTTAAAAGTAGACGGTTGGCTTATAGTTCTTCCTTTTGTTTTGTATTGGGAACTGCTTAAAATAGCTGGTAAAGCAGACAGGTAAATCACACGCCTACCGGCTATCACAGAAAGTCCTTGGGGACCTTTATATAAGAGAAAGACGAGGAAAGAGAAAGATTACAGTGTAAAATTGTTGACATTTTTCATATTTATTGATGCCACATGCAATATTTTGTATATCTGCATGCATTTATCTTCTATATCAATCATCACTGGATATGTTTTATTCTTAATATAAGCTCAATCATTTGTACTCACCTTCCTTGAATAGATGTATCCATCAGTATCTACCAACATGGACTTGGGTCGTCTAGGATCCTGTATACACGTGTCTAGTTCTTGGTATTCCGTCTGCTTGTTTGCTTGTGGCTGTCGAGTTGTCTTGCTCAGCGGAGACTGTAATGCCCTTGCTGAGTCTGTGAGTGAGACACTGGTCGGAAGGTTGCCTTGTGATTGGTCAGAACCATGGTTGTGGGTGGTGATATTTGATGGAAGACTGCCTCTTGATTGGTCAGAGCTATGGTTATGGGTGGTGACACTTGATTGAAGACTGCCTCTTGATTGGTCAGAGCCATGGTTGTGGGTGGTGATACTTGATGGCAGCCTGCCTTGCGATTGGGTAGAGCCATGGTTGTGGGTGGCAACACCTCGGGTGAAGTTGTCCTTACGACTCTGTATGATAGTGGCTGAACATCTACTGGACTTCTCTGTACAACACCAGAACATCTTCAGACCCAGTTTAAACTGCAAAGAATATACACAATTTTAGATTATTACTTTCTTTTCTTTAAATTGTGAGTATGGGCATGCCTGGAAATTATTGAAATGCAAAAGGACAAGTGACCTGAAAATATCACGCGACCTGCATAACATATATTTCCATAAATATGTTTAAATAAATGGATCTTTTTCCGCCATATGTCTCTCTGTATGAGGCAACTCTTACACCACATCTTCTGCGACAGCTTGAGACAACGGAAATAGCACCGATGAGGTGAACGCAGAATTTAACAAAACAGATACAAAACCGACAAGTAACGGAACAGCTTTGGAATAAATGAATTTCCTGATGTATGACAATATTGTTGACTTGAGTTACGATAAGATATCTGGGTGTTATAGCGATGCTCATCTTTCAAGTTGTCAGATAGGTGTCAGTGCCTACCGGGATATAAGAAGCTCTTTTTAGTTACGTTTCTCACCTTGATATTGTATGTGTTTCCCAGACTGTCGGTCAGTAGGGTTCTGGCACCGCTCATGGTTCCCTCGGTAATGGTGTATCTGGTAGCCATGGAAACATCATCTTCTTCACTGTCAGAACTGTCAGAACTGTCTGAACTGTTAAAAAGAAGAACATTATGACATTTTAGGTAAGGTTGTGTTGTCCTTTTTACATATATGCAGTCTTGGTTTGAGACCATGGACGACTATCAAGTAAGGTAATAGTACAATGTACCTTGTGATGTTTAAGACCACGGACGACTAACAAGTAAGGTAATAGTACAATGTACATGTGATGTTAATAAAGCTAAAACATATTTGAAATCCATTTAATATAGTACAATCATGGGATAGCTTATATCATACTGTTTGCATTGTGCCCTATGGAAATATCATCATACTAAAGAGAATATCAAAGGAACTCTGGACCTGGTCATGGGTACAGCTCCTGGAATAGGTTATATCATACTGTTTGTATTGTGCCCTATGGAAATATCATCATACTAAAGAGAATATCAAAGGAACTCTGGACCTGGTCATGGGTACAGCTCCTGGAATAGGTTATATCATACTGGGTGTATTGTGCCCTATGGAAATATCATCATACTAAAGAGAATATCAAAGGAACTCTGGACCTGGTCATGGGTACTGCTCCTGGAATAGGTTATATCATACTGGGTGTATTGTGCCCTATGGAAATATCATCATACTAAAGAGAATATCAAAGGAACTCTGGACCTGGTCATGGGTACAGCTCCTGGAATAGGTTATATCATACTGGGTGTATTGTGCCCTATGGAAATATCATCATACTAAAGAGAATATCAAAGGAACTCTGGACCTGGTCATGGGTACAGCTCCTGGAATAGGTTATATCATACTGGGTGTATTGTGTCCTATGGAAATATCATCATACTAAAGAGAATATCAAAGGAACTCTGGACCTGGTCATGGGTACAGCTCCTGGAATAGGTTATATCATACTGGGTGTATTGTGCCCTATGGAAATATCATCATACTAAAGAGAATATCAAAGGAACTCTGGACCTTGTCATGGGTACAGCTTGTGGAACACCTTATATCATACTGGGCGCATTATGTCCTATGGAAATGTCATAATAAAGAGAAAGTCAAAGGAAGGTGGCTTGCTTGTTGTTTCAGTGAACTATCACTCTAAATAAGGGCTTAATGAAACAAATGCACACAGGCTAAAGTGTTTTGGCCATGTCCATTAATCCGTCTGTTCATTCGTTCGTCTGTCACTTGGACTAATGGCTTAATGAAACATACTCAACCCTTATTCTATATGTACCTGTGCATATAAGGCAGTGTGGCTGTAGGTGACGGAGCTGGATGGTCTTCATTGTCGCTAGCATCTGAAGATTCACTCATGTAGGAGAGGTGGTTACACAGGGCAGTCAGGTTCAGGTCCTCATTGTCAGGTGTATCGGAACTGCTTGTGAAACTCACATTCAGACACAGCCTGCAAGACATCAGTATATTATACATCTTTTTGTAGATATTTCAATTTTGAAAATTAATATCAAATTCTTCACATTGTATATTGCATGCAGGTTGTTTTAAATGATAGATACTCTCAATTAGAAATAACCGCCTAGAACATTTCGAGAAATAATCGAGAAAGTTACCAGAAATAATCAGGTAGAAAATTAAAAAGTGGTGCAATTTGGAAACCATTTTGGATTAATCTGGATTTTTCTACCTTTAATCCGTTCACTCCTTGTATAATCAAGATACTGACAATTTGATAAATTCTAACACACATTTATATATGCACGTTGACCTAGACAGCAATCTGTAGGTTAATGTTGTCATTTGCTTTGTTTTAACTATAAAAAAAAAAAAGAATAAAATTAAAATGAAACACCCTATTTTACTTCACTTGCTTGCTGTACACCATAGTTCTTAAATTTAGTAGTTAATTTATCTCGTCTATGTAACTCTTCCCTATAGTCCACAATTTATCCTTTAATGTCCTAGGTTTGATGGGACAGATTTCCATATAAATGAGGTGAATATATACCTTGACTGTGCAGGAGATGTGAGTGACTGGAACCTCTGGATGGAGACTGGTGGAGGGGTGCTGACCTCATCGTCGGTTGTGTCAGAACAGTAACTCTCCAAGCTGTCACGTGCACCAGCACTGAAATACAGAAAATAATGGTGTAATGGTGTGATGGAACATCATCCTGAAATATTCTGATAATTTTAAAAGTTTGAAGCTGTTTGTAACTATCCAACCATAGTTGATGTTCCAGTCAATATTGCAATAGCGGTGAATTTAGTTGGTTGATAAGTTCTTTTGTGTTGTCTGACTTTTTTTTTAAGTATTAGTGGCCCTAGTAGTGGGTGCATATGAAACAAACGAGTAGAAAGTTATGCCTAAACCTGTTTGAATAACTACATGTCCTATTGTTCTATTAAAATTTGTCAGCACTTTGTAGCAAATGAACATGTATGCCAAGTTTCTAAGCTTTCTGACAATACATTTTTGAGAAATGAGGAAATACAAAAACTTCAACCAAAAACTTTAACAAAACGTCAAAACGTGTAACACTGTTTCTCATTAAACAGTGTTATGTGACAAGAATTATAACTCAGGTATTTTCCCTGAATTATCCCCCCTTTTCAGTTAAAATGTTGAATTCGCAGTCTGGCGTTCACACCACTGTGGTGCTACACTTCTTATATTGATCAGTTTGAGCAAATTGGAGTAAGATAGTAAAGAGGGATAGTTATTTTTGTTATACAGATTTTTTCCTGCCATTACTACAAAATTTGTCCAGATGGGCACCTGGGGTCTCTCCTCCACCAAGTCACCATATGACCTAACCCTGTTGGTGCGACTATAAAATCCCAATTCAGTTCAATTGCCTCATTTCTTTTATGACTTACTATGACTTTCCACATGGTGTGTGGAACGGTGTTGCTGTTGTGGATGGTATAGTTGGTGAGCAGACGTCATCACTGTCATCACTGTCATCACTGTCGTCAGTCTGCCATGCCCGGGAACCAGCGGTAGAAGAGGAACGATTTTGGGTATCGTCAGCAGAGATAGCCATCTCTGCATCAGTGTCTTGTGGTGAAACACTGAAATGAAAATGGCAGTCATTTAACATGAAGCAATTTGAAACTTGGCAAATACTTTCGGGAATAATATGCAAATTGAAAAAAGAATAATTTCAAACCATTATTGCCCTATTTTAGAGGCGATGTTTGGTCAATATTGGTTCTAGTTCATAACCCTATTTGCAAAAAATATGTAAAAAGTGAGGTAAGGAACTTCACATTGCAGAACAAACCGGGGCTAGTCAATATGATGCTCATCCTATGTTGTTTGTGACGATTATTAAATGAGAGAATGGATATGGTTGTTTCATACTGACCACTGATCTATAAATCCTCAAGATCTGTTTAACTTGAGAACACTCACCTGTCATGTGTGTGGCTGCCAGGGGTACCAGTCAGGAACCGGCTAACAACGGGGCAGACCCGCACCTGGAACCCACAACTGGCCTTGTCACACTGGAACACTTCAGTGATGTCATTGTTCTCTGCTTGGTAGAATACATGCTGAAATGTAGAATTATGTTGTCAGTCATTGCGTGTGTGCCATAAAAAGGAAATCACCAGATTAAGCTTTATAATAAAAAAACATGAAAATAACGCCTTGATTATGCAGCTTTACCCATTTTTAAATATCTGCCAAATCCTTTTAAATCGGTACTTCAGTTCATGGTGGTAGTAATTAATGAAGAAACTTGACATTCATATATGGTCTGTTAACATTGCCTGATTAATTACATGCTAAGTTGTCATACATAGGTGCTTTATTCCATAATTTATATCAAAACACTGCAAAACTCTTCAAAACACTTACTGTACTTTATTGAGAAATTATTTTTGTCAAATCATTGTTAGTCTTGAACCTGATCGAATTTTGCTGATGATACATGAAAAAACAAAGAAGTATAATTATTTCTCAGACGTGCTTACCTGCGTAAGTTTGAACTTGTTACCATAACTGTCTTCTACTTCTGTGTCGCCATGGGCTGTCTGGTAGAGGGCATAGAGGGTGGGCTGAAATGACAGGTCGGACACTATCTGTTTGGCAGGAATGAGGACCTTACGTCCAGCATGCGGGCTATACTCGTCAAGGCTCATCATCGACGTGGCTCTGGAAAATAGAACACATTGGAACTCAAACATACATAAGTTTATTTGTAGGCACAGGATCTTGGGGTGCGTAATTTATTATCTGACTCATTTCATAGACAGCTGTATGTGGTGTAGTTTGTAGCTTATATATGTAGGTGCTAGGCTATTCTGTATACTTTTATCTTGCTTTAAATGGAGTGTAGGTCTGAAATGTTCATCCATGTTGACGTTATATTATCGTTTTGTGTTGAAGCAACGTTAACCCCAATTCAGTTACCTGCCCTTTAATGACTGTGATATTGTTACTTACCCTTCCTTGGTTACATGCCCTTAAATGGCTATGAAATGCTGTATGAGAGTTTTAATAAATTACATGGTGATGGGATTTAAAATATCACTGAAGTTTGATATGGTAAAAAACATAATACAAACATGTGGTTTCATGACATTTGTATCAGTAAGGTGACATCACTCTTTTATCATTTGGATTTCTTCAGAACATAATAATTCGCAAGGTGAACTATAATAGCTATGAATAAATAAATGTATGCAGCATTTTATATTGTCCCCTCTAATTGTATAACAACATACAGGTAAGATGCGGGTCCCTCTCGAGCACCTCTCTCTGTCTCCATGGCAAAGTTGAACTCGTCAAAGCTGCTGTCGGAATCCATGCTGTCATCTTGTTGGCTGTGTACCGACGACGGGGGTGGTGGTGGTGGCATTTTCAGAATGGACAGGTCCAGCGCCTTCTCATGGGGTGGGGACTTGGGCTCGGGCTTCACCTAAAATGACAATAATGTTGATTTACATTCGTTGTTTTATACAATACTCATTAAACTTTAAGGAACAAAATCTGCTTATTCTAATTTATGTACAAATTAGATTTAGAGTACCTGGGTACTAATGATGAATATATACATCATATCTGTCACTGAAAGCAAGTTTGATATAGGAGTTGCCAGTATTGTGTCATTTGGCTCGATCAAGCTTGTAATTATGAATAGATGTAGTTTCAGGTTTTATGAAGAGTATGCAGCTTTAGACTGATCCAGCAAGTGGAAATCCCAAAGGTTGAAATAATAATATGGCAGAAACATAATGAAGTACTATACCCTTGTCCCATGTTTGGTGCAGTAATGACAGATCCACGACTCGGGTTTCTCATTTTGTATCACAGCCAGGTAGAAATCACGGTAGAAACTCTCAGACACACCTGATATATGGAAAATATTGTTTAATAGTTAAATGGCACAAGCGTTTGACATGGTACACTAAGTATAATTCATGGTAGGAACTCTTGGACACGCCTGATATATGGAAAATAGTGTTTAGGTAAATGGCACAAGCTATTGACATGGTGCACTAAGTAGAATTCATGATATGAACTGTCTGACACACTTGATAATATATGGGAAGTAGGTTTAGTTGGATGGTACAAGAGTAAATTATATAGCATATGGTACATGGTAGAAATCACGGTAGAAACTCTCTGACACCCCTGATATATGGAAAGTTAAATCAGTTAAATG
Source organism: Cyrtodaria siliqua (assembly GCA_037043455.1). Classification (NCBI taxonomy): domain Eukaryota; kingdom Metazoa; phylum Mollusca; class Bivalvia; order Adapedonta; family Hiatellidae; genus Cyrtodaria; species Cyrtodaria siliqua. Next base: position 116,026 of record JAWPHD010001800.1, on the reverse strand, counting down.
GCACGAATTTTACACTGGTACATTTAGTAGAACTCTGACATGGTAGATAATCTGCAACACCGCTAATATGCGGGAAATATTGATTAATCTTTTACCATAGTATGAGTAGAACTCACGGGTAGGAACTCTTGGACACACCTGGTATATGGAAAACATGGCACAAGCTTTTGACATGGTACACCAGTAGAAATCATGGTAAATTCTCTCAAACACACAATCATGATATACAGAAAAAACACTTTTAGTTGGATGGAATAAGGTCCTGACATGGTACATCAGGTAGAAATCGCAATAGAAACTCTCCAACACATCTAGCATATGAAAACAATTGAACAACCGTTTGACATGGTACACTAAGTAGAACTCCACTGTAGAAGCTCTCCAACAGATCTGATATTGGGGGGGAAAAAAATTAAGTCGGATACAAGTTTTTGCCATGGTACACTTAGTAGAATTCTCTGTAGATACTAGGATGACCCTGATATATGGAAAATATTGTTAAGTTGGATGGTACAAGCTTTTACCATGGTACAAGGTAGGAATCACTGTAGAAACTCTCTGATACACATTAAACAGTCTATTAAATCATTTTGAATTATAAGTCCCCCACCGGACCCGGGGACTATAGGTTTGCACCCTGGCCTTCCGTCCGTCCTTCCGAAAGGGCTTGTGCGGGCCATATTTTCAATACTATAAGACTGAGATACCAAACTAGGTGTGTGGATACATCTTGGGATAGCAGTGGGTCCGTATCAAAGTAAGGTCACTGTGACCTTGACCCGTGACCTTTTTCATAGAAAATGCTTGTCTGGACCGTATTTTTAATATTATAACACTTAGAGATACCAAACTTGGTATTTGAATACATCTTGGGATAGTGGTGAGTCGCGTACCAAAATAAGGTCATTGTGACCTTGACCTCTGTCATAGAAAATCATTATAAAAGAAAGTGATGTCATGATAAAATCAACCAAATGATAATAAGAATGAAGCATTCTGATCGGTTCAGGGATAAAAATTGGACCAATGAATCCAGTTAATTTAAAGCTCATTACATTCTCAGAACAAGTTTTACTGGTCATTGTGTAATGAGGTTTTTGAAACCTAGAAACACAAAATTCTAATAATAAAATAATTCTAAAATCATTTAATAGACTGTTATTAATGCACATTCAGTTGGATGGTGGTACAAGCATACACCTTGTACAATATGTAAAAGTCACAGTAGACACAAATGAGTTGGAGGTTACAAGCTTTTGCCATGGTACACATGTATTAAGGTTTACGAAAAAATAAATAGACAAAGATTATTGTGTACGGACTATGAGGTTTGAGAGCATGTGCCATGAACATGTTTGGTGTTCTACACGGCATTTAATGAATTCTTGTGTATTTTTAAGCAAATTTAGTCGTTTAATCCAATAATGTCCAACAGTGAACCCGTAGCACTGCCCCTACAATCAAGAAAGCATATGTTAAATTGTATATGGTGGAAAGAAAATGTAATTCTGCATATTTATCCTTGTCACAAGAGGTGTGATTGGTGTCAATTGAAATGAAAACCATGATGATGTGCTTTAGTTTCATGTGAAATGTGCACATGTCTTACACTGATGCATGATTCCTTAGTATTAATTATTGTTTTGTCCAGAGAACTCAACTTGGTGCATTTTGTTTTATTAAATAATAGATAATAATTCATATGGGGTTCACATTTTATTTAATAAATATCTGCAGTGTTATTGTGTCATTTTCAGATCAGTAAACATTATGAGTCAACTTACAGAGTCATAATTGGTGTCTAGAGGCATGTCATTTATGTTGCAAAGAAAAAGATAGTGGCCTAAACAGAGCCTTGGTGCACACCCACGAGTAATTTACATTTATCTAATTGAAGGCTAGTTGTGATTCGTTGATGGTTGTGGTGGGGTATACGGTAGTTCAAAATTATAGTTTCTTTTGTGTTGTGTGGGATCTACACTCAATCTTAGTAGTTTATTAGAAGTTGATTGTGGTCAGCTATATCAAAAGCTTTTTTCCCATAACAATAATATGAGTTTTAAAACTAAATGTGTTGCTAAAGATTCGTTAATGATATATGAACCATTACACTGAGCAAAAATGTCTTAATTTGTATATTGATCAACTGATGAAGGCAATGTGATATCGCCAAAATATTCAAAGTTGGGCATTTTTGTTTCGAGTACAGAAAAATATCTTAAATCGTTGTTTTTTTGTGTTCTATATTATCAAAATGTCTTGTGTAACATGACATTAATATCATTTTTGTTTTTCGTTATACAAAATTTCTTGGATAGGTAAAACCTATTAGGTAATTGATATATGCAACTATATTTAGAGAGTAAGACGTGTTGAAAATTGTAAAGGATTTTGTGTTTGTCAGTGTATCTTATTATATGTTCCTTCAACTTGATTGGCAGTTGATATAAAGAGGATCTTAAACGAGTTCCCATTTCATATAAGATTTATGAAACGAGTTATGAATTATTTTAATTTTAACGAGCCTTTTGGCGAGCTAAATTTAAAAATAATTCATAACGAGTTTCATAAATCTTATATGGAATGGGAACTAGTTTAAGATCCTTTTTATCACATAACATTGCAATCAAATTAGTAAAAATTAGTTCAGATGGACATAGAACCGTCACGACGTCGGACACACTTTAACGTCAAACCGTCATAAAATATGTGACGTCGTAACGTCGCGTCTCACACATAACGTTGCGTATAAAAGAGTTCGTGAATAACCTCTTTACAAAATAGCAGTTTACGCCAACTTTTTAACAAACCAACAACACTGTTACGTGCATTATTTTTACAGGGGTTCCACTAATTTTCAAATCAAGGAAGTTCAAACTTCCTTCATGTCAATTTTGGAAGTTCAAGGGAAAATTTAAGGAAGTTCACACTTAACGCGACATCACCGTTCGAATTAGTGTTTGTGTTAATAAAATATAAATAACTATGCATAGTTCATGTTCTTTAAATGTGTTTTTAAAACATTTAAAGTACATAATTTATGGATATTTTTTAAATTTATTAAATTATTTATTAAATTATTCATTAAATTAAAATATATTAAATAGCTTAATGTTTGTATTAAGTTTACTTTAAGTTTATTGAATTTATCATCATCATGATTCATCAATCATCATCATCATCATCAACAACAAAAATCATGGCCCTTTGAAATGTTGGCAACTTGCAGCTTGACACACTTTGCAGAACATACGCTTAGAGTCAGAATTGAAGTCGAGCCAATCAAACTGACGGAGCATGGCTTCTTGGAACACTTTTGGTCTACTACTATTATCCACCTTAGGTTTTTTAGCTGGCAGCTGTATTTCACAGGAACTTACAGTGTGCGCGGGCGCAGCATCATTTTTACGTTTTTGAGTGACACCGAAATGCAATAGAGAACGTTGCGACATTTTGACGCTTATGACGGTCTAAACTAAAGCAGACAATATTTAACCCTTTCTTAAATTTACTCATATTTTTACTCATTTTCATAAATAAAAGATGTTCTATTATGCTTTAAAATTGCTTCTCGCCGTATACAAACAATCATATAAATCGGCAGCTAAGATTTTATTCAAAACAATTACTCGATCGTCAAACTGTTGCATCTTCATAATCAGCTAATGTCTCGTAATCCGTTTGCCATTTCTACCTTTCATAATTAGTCAATCAGTCACAACGTCAAAGTAAAAAATCGCGCTGAATGCAAACAATCGCAAACAATCATTATAAATCGGCAGCGTAATATTTTATTTAAAACAATTACACGTTCGGATAAGGTATCTGTAATAAACAAACGGGTGCATAAAACGAACCTGCCTTTCATAATTAGTCAATCGGTCACTAACGTCAATGTAAAAATTCGCGCTGAATGCAAACAATCGCAAACATTCATTATAAATCGGCAGCGTATTCCGTAATATTTTATTTAAAATAATTAGGTGCATAAAACAAACCTGCCAATCATAATTATTCAATCAGTCATCAATTAAACGTAATCCACTTTAATCCCATTAATTAATTGCCACACTTCTTTGAACCCAGAAGCGATGTTTGTTTACATAATACTTGACACAATACACAATTCAATTTACACACGTGGCTAACCCCATAATAAAACTGGATCCAACCGGTTTCACCTGTCGAACGCTGTCACAGTAACACAGTGGGTGTTAATTTAATCGCTTTACAACTTGGCTGTGCAGCGTTTGGATGTAATTGGACCCGATGGGCGGAGCTATATCGGTGATTTAAGCAATTTGACACTGACAGCTGTACGCCCGCGGTATAGAAAGTCGGCGTACATTGATGTTTTTTGAAGTTCAGTGTACGTCTTTGATCTCAATTTTCGGCGTACAACTCAAATTTCCGGACGTAATATACGGCCGTACGGCCATTAACGGAACCCCTGATTTTTATAAGCTGCACGAATAATAAGTTTATGACTCAGATCTGGGTGAATTTGTAATAAATAAAATAGTTTCAGTTAATAAACTTGCGTAGTGTTACAGGTTTAACTCAACCAATCAAAATCGTTCCAGGTTGTATTACACGTGTGTCATACAATAGAATATTAAATGGGTGTTCGACACTGCCAACAAGGGACGTTATGTGATAAAATTATGTTCTTTTTTGAATACTGAAGCTTAATGGGCTTGTAGATTGGGGCATTTTAAGTTATGTTGCTAGTTCTTTTAATATTATGTGTGTTATTTGGTCGGCTGTTGAAGGTTTACAGTAGATTTGCTTAAAAATATTTTTTTTATGATATCAGTCTATAAAATAGTTAACCTTTAACCCGCTACATATATATAATGGACTGTGCGTTCTTTGAATTAAGACTATTAGGGTTGTTTTGGATGACTGATCAGCAGCTGGACATTGATCTGGGTTAACAATGGACGCAAAGGCTGTTATAGTCGTGCTTAGCGGGTTAAGGGTTAATAGATGGTCCCATGGAAGATTCAAGATTAGTTATGTCTAGATGCATTACTGTAAGTATAGATCATTTATATCCGTACTCCACCATCAACAGGCAACTGTTTACAATAAATATACACTCTTTCTAAACCTACTGATGACGAGGTACATGTAACTTATGGCTTTAACCAGCCAGGCCAAACCCCAAAACTGGAGCGTTGAATTAGAGTTACCAACTCTTAATTCATTTTACGCATATTCTATCGTGGGTATTTTAAGAATAAACCTTTACTTTGATTGACACATATACATATAACTTGAACAGAATTCTGATAAACGGTTATGTAGGGTAATTTTGCCATTATTTCGCGGGTTAGTTCCTGTAAGGAATGAGTTGCACATTTTCATATTTTTCTTAACTACATGTATATTATGGATGCTATTGTACCTCTAACACAGTATATCATATTTATTTAGGTACAGTTTTTATCTTCTTAAGACTTCATACTTTTTATAAAAGTTGAAAATCATAACCTATATATACATTAAAATACAATACAATTGAAGTGTGTCCTTCAAATTATAATCTAATTTAATTCAAAACAACAAGAATATTGATTTGTTTGAAAGCAGTGGTGTATCAGTGGACATAAAGCATAAAGGTAAAATGTTCTGTATGTCTGTTTGTTATTACATGGTATGAGTGATTTTCTCATAGATCAAAAGCTGAAGTAAGAGTTATGGTTCTTGTGCTCTGCACTTCTCCTCATTGCCCCTCTGTCATTGTGGTAAGGGTTTTATTCCATTCCCATTAGCAGTTTTCAAAAAGTTAGGCTCCAGACAATAATTATAAGTATCAAATTACAAAGGACAACAACTCTAATTTGAATGAAGATACCCTGCTCTTCCACTCATTGCCCTCTATCATTGTGTTAGGTTTCACTGCATTAGTAGTTTTCAAGTTATGCTCCCGACAAGAGTTGTAAGTATATTTACGAAGAGCAATAAGTTTTAATGAAGCTGAGTTATGGTTCTTTTGCAGTGCACTTCCTCCAGATACCTTCTATCATTGTTTGAAATTTTATTCTAATCCCATTAGTAGTTTTCACGTTATGCTCTGGACAAAAAGTATAAGTATAAAATTACAAAGGGCAATAACTCTAATTTCCATGAAGATTAGTTCTTATGCACTGCACTTCCTCTAAATGCCAGCTGTCATTGTGTCAATTTTTATTCCAGCCCCATTAGTAGTTTATGCTCTGGAAAATTAATCCGGACAGTTGGACAAAAGTTGGTGACTATATTCTCCCCCTAAAAAAATAGGGGGAATTTCGGGAAGCATAAAAATATTGTCAGAATTTTTTTATGCTGGTATAGCCCTTGCCATCGTACTGTCACAGTTTGTTGATATTGACATGATTTGCACAGAATTGTTGAGTAGATCATGTGTTTACAAATAGATAATTTGTGTCCATCAATTAATCAAAGAATCCATCAACTAATATACCGGTATTTGAAAATTTTCACAAGAATTAAAATAAAATACTCTCATATTAATAAAATATATTAATAAAATATATTGATTTACACTGTTTTCTTCATTTGTTTCTAATATGGTAAATTTAGCAAAAAAAGAAATTCAGTTATTTTGTTCTGCACATATTTAATAATATTGGTTTGATCTGCCTATTATTTATTTAATAACATCTTTGGCATTTACCGCAACCATGTCTTAACTGTTATTATAGCGGATTTGTTCACAAAGTCAAACCAAATTTGAAATACAGCTTTTGACTGAGAACTAAAAAAATACATACTGAAAGCATGCACATTTGCAGATAAAAAAACTTTTTGCATTAGTGGGTAAAAAGCTTTGAAACATGCTTTAAACCAATTCTCGATTTTGCCATTATCAAATCTCGCTCTCGTTTTTCGCGAGATTTCGAGTTTGGAGGGTCTCAGCATTAACTCTGACACATTTTAGAGTGTATCATGCAAAAACAGTGCGAGTGTCGTTTTGTAAGTAATATAAGCTGTCAGAATATTGACATTTTCTGGGTTAAAGGCTTTTTTATTGCCATTATAATGATACCTTGAAACCGAAAGTAGATAGATGTGCATTACTCAAAGATCATAATCCTCGTTTTTCGTAAATGAGTTAAATAACTTAAATAAGTCCCTGAATTTTAATCATATTTAACCAGAGATATACATATAAATATATGACAGGGTTAAATAATTGTTTGTTTGTTTTTAGCTCTACTGATCAGAGATCAGCAGAGCTTATGCCGTGGTGCGGTGTGGGTCGTCCGTCCGTCCGTCCGTCTGTCTGTCCGTCTGTCCGTTAACTTTTTTTTGTAGCGACTACTCCTCTGAAACTACTGAATGGATTTTCATGAAACTTTACAGAAATGTTGCCCATGAAGTCTAGTTGATCCTAGCAAAAATTCATGTAGATGTGAAATCCAAGATGGCCGCCAAATCTAAAAATAGGTTTTTAAAAAACAAGTTTGTAGCGACTACTTCTTGAAAACTCTAAGGGATATTGCTATGGGACTTTTTCTAAAATGATCAGCATGACATGATGTTGGTCCTTGTCGAAAATCGTTTTGATTCGACGTTAAACATGGCTGCCAGCGGCCATCTTTGTTTACATAGAGTTATATAATGAAAACTTGTAGCGACTACTCCTCTGAAACTACTTGACGGATTTTCATGAAACTTCACAGGAATGTTGCTCTTGATGTCTAATTGATCCTAGCAAAATTTCAGGTCGGCCGGAAATTCAAGATGGCCGCCACCGCTAAAAATAGATTTTTAAAAAATAAGTTTGTAGCGACTACTTCTTGAAAATATAAGAGATATTGATATGGGACTTTTTCTAAAATGATCAGGATGACATGATGTTGGTCCTTGTCGAAAATCGTTTTGATTCGACGTTAAACATGGCTGCCAGTGGCCATCTTTGTTTACATAGAGTTATATAATGAAAACTTGTAGCGACTACTCCTCTGAAACTACTTGACGGATTTTCATGAAACTTCACACGAATGTTGCTCTTGATGTCTAATTGATCCTAGCAAAATTTCAGGTCGGTCGGAAATTCAAGATGGCCGCCACGGCTAAAAATAGATTTTTAAAAAATAAGTTTGTAGCGACTACTTCTTGAAAACTATAAGAGATATTGTTATGGGACTTTTTCTAAAATGATCAGCATGACATGATGGTTATCCGAGTCGAACATTATTTTGATTCGACGTTAAACATGGCTGCCAGTGGCCATCTTTGTTTACATAGAGTTATATATTGAAAACTTGTAGCGACTACTCGTCTGAAACTACTTAACGGATTTTCATGAAACTTCACAGGAATGTTGCTCTTGATGTCTAATTGATCCTAGCAAAATTTCAGATCGGCCAGAAATTCAAGATGGCCGCCACAGCTAAAATTAGATTTAAAAAAAATAAGTTTGTAGCGACTTCTTCTTGAAAACTATAAGTGATATTGATATTGGACTTTTTCTAAAATTATCAGCATGACATGATGGTTATCCGAGTCGAACATTATTTTGATTCAATGTTAAACATGGCTGTCAGCGGCCATCTTTGTTTACATAGAGTTATATAATGAAAACTTGTAGCGACTACTCCTCTGAAACTACTTGACGGATATTCATGAAACTTCACAGGAATGTTGCTCTTGATGTCTAATTGATCCTAGCAAAATTTCAGGTCGGCCGGAAATTCAAGATGGCCGCCACTGCTAAAAATAGATTTTCAAAAAACAAGTTTGTAGCGACTTCTTCCTGAAAACAAAATCAATCAGTAGAGCTTCAAGGTCATTGACCTCTTGTTTACATTTAATTCGTTTTACATTTAATTCGAAATTATTTATTTGGTTTCACATTATACACACTGTCCTGCAGATAAACAAAGCTTTAAAACAATTTACGAAACACAGGAATTATGATCTTTGAGTAACATCAGGAACATCGACAAGATCTTAGGTTACACGTAAGGGCTACCTACTTTCGGTTTCAATATATCATAATTACAAATAAACACCGGGAAATTCAATATCTGACAGCTCATATTTATAACAGCTTTCCCACATTATATATGCACAATGCGACCTAAATGTGTCTATGAGCAAATTAACTCTGTGCACTCCCTTAACAGTATCAGCGTCGAGACCCCTCGAGCTCAAAATCCCGTGAAAAACAAGAGCAAGCCGAGATTTGGTAATGGCAAAAGGGTGAATAGGAGCTTTAAGAGGTCAACAGTAGAAGATTGGCAGGATGGGGTACGATTCAGATGAAGCAACCGAGAATGTGAAGCAACAAGGGCAGTATGTAAGAAATTAGGAAGGGTAACAACCACCTGTTCATAATTTTCCATTGATGAGATGTTGAGATTTTACCTTATTTTCAGTAGCTGATAAAATGAGAGTTACTCACTTTTTATCCTTAGGTTCTATAGTAAATTAAAAATCTTTGGCAGAGTAAAAAGACAATAATTTTCAAGATACCATTTTAAAACATATACGATAAAGAGTCGGCCACCTACCAAAATGTAATGGTGAGTCAAAAGTCTGGACACTAATTGGTCAGTCTATAGTGATGATGCTTTACCAAAAATTATGAATAGGTGGGATAATGAATATTGTGTGATACAAAGCAAATATGAGAAATATATAAAATGAAAACTTACCGGTTTTGCATTCTCTGTGTTGCCATAGTTGACAGCTACCACATAGCAACACATCTTGGTCCTTACCAACCGGTCCATAACACGACACACACAGAATATGACTCAAACTGTCCATGATTGGTAATCAAAACACACACTTAAATATTATTTAAGTTGTTATTATTACTTTTGATAATTAAAAGCAAATCCACAAAAGTTATAATTATTAATTTTGCATTCAATAATTGACACTACTTGTTCACTCAGTTTTAGAATAACACCTGAGAGATAACTGATACAATGTTTCCTTTTTTTAGGTTTTTATTAAATTTTCGCATTAAGTGGCAATTATGAAAATCAATTGATTGGTTATCTGTAATTATGTTATCTCTTCCCCAATATTGTGATTGGTTGTCTGTAATTATTTTAGCTCCTCCTTCAAATTTTGCTTAATTTGATTGGTTGCTTCATTATTGTTTTGTCATTTAATCTTTAATACTTTAATTTGTTTGTTTCTTATTGTTTAATTAATCAATTAAAATGTCTCACCTACTTGATTAAAGAAGTGGGATTAGCACACTTAATCTTTTTAATTAATTATCAAAAGAATGAAATTCTCACCTTTTGCTGATTGATCATATCACAGACCTTTGTTTATATTTCTGTGATCATATGTTGTCCAGTTAATTGCTTGTTTGAAAATTAACTTAAAAGAAAATGTTAGCAAACTGAGAATGTTTCAGTTAAACTTAAGTTAAATTATAACAACTATTCCTCCTCTTAATAATCTCCAATAAATTCAAAGAAAGTACTGTAGATCAAAAGAAAACAAATCTTTATTTTTTAAAATTTAAATAAAACATATTTTATTGTCTTTTATATCAAAGCAAAATTTACATCTTCCATTTGACATGTATGATTTTATTTCTAGTTAAGTCATATGATAATCCTCAATATGTACACTCAGTTCTTTTGAAAATGCAACACTTGGTAGTTTTTGAATTTCTAGATTGGTATTGAAGTCCTCGTGCATAATTTATGTGTTTTAACTGAAAGAAGTAGAGCAAATCCTATGCAACTGTTTATCGCCATATGTTAACCTTTGAGGCAAATAGTCTTTTATATTAACATAAAACACAATCTTGATATGAACAAAAAAACAGCCCCCAAAAATAATCGAAAATCAAAAATGTTGCATTTTTAAATGTACTGGGTATATTATATTACCATAGCCCCATTTAAAGGGACACGCTGCAATCTTCAAGCAGTTATCAAGCATTAACATTTTCATGCAGTCAGTATTGACTTTAAAATCTGCCTGCATATAATTAAATAAATAAAGCAAGTTTTCTTTAATTATTATATCTTAAAGGGACACTGTCCGTAACTTTTAGCTTATAAAACACCCAATAATTATGTTCGCAAACATTATACACTAAACATTATTCAATATTTACTAATTAAAAGCAAGATTGTTTAACGGAATTCAAGCGCGGTACAAAAAAGCAAATCCACTTCGTGGGTTTGAACTCGCAGCCCAAACTCGCAGTAAAAATAAGTGTGCGTGAGTGTAGATTTGTCCGAACTCGCTCCCAACTGAGCTGAGCGGGCTATACATATTACGCAATACATACTATGGTGAAAACCTAGTGCGCTATGGAAGTCACGTGAACGCATAAAAGGTCAATATTGTGGGTCCCACTTTATTTACATTTAATAATTAAAACATTTTTTTTTCAAACTCATGAATGTATTCCTATATACTTTTTAGGGTCTATCCTCATGTTTTCATGTATACATTTCAATGAATGAAAGTCAGACAGTTATTTGGTTATGCTCAATATCTGCTTACTTACGGACAGTGTCCCTTTAACTTTTAATTTATTATTAGTGCAATATAATCAACAAGAAGGATTATGCAAAACCAATTTGCTTTGAATATTCACACTTGTATTTAAACAATTTGCAAATATGCAAGTTATGCAGAAAAACTAAGGGAACACCATACACAAGTTTAAAAATAAAAGATTGCCCTGTGTCCCTTTAAGATGTAAAATATTGCAAAATCAATATTATAGGTTATTGAATTTGTATGGCTAAATATTACTTGGAACGAGTTGTTTTGGCAAAGGACGACAAGCTTGCCAGTCGCCCTGCGCCAAAACAACGAGTTCAAAGTAGTATTTAGCCATACAAATTCAATAACCTTTTTATTGTATACTTTCATATTGTTTTCGATCAATGTTAATTGTATGACTATTACTTTTCATTGTATTTGTGTTATTTTTATAGCTTTTGATGGAATTCCTATCTTGTCATTCAGTTTCATTTTGTGTGGATGATTATTTTGCGCGAAAACGACGTCGACGTCAGATGACGTCATTAAAAACATCAAGCGATTTTCTAAAGTTTGTTTACCATTTGATAACGTTAAAAACAGTGGGTGAGTGACTATTTCAATTATTTTATCAATTTCTGCCATAAAAGGTTGAAAAAAAACACGTATTTTTTTGTTGACACTATAGGAAGTATTCCGTTATTTTTATATGAAAGTAGTACCTTATTTCTATTAGATCATGGTTCATATTTTGATTTCCAGTTATATAAAAACACTGGATAGAATTTATTTATTGTTTGACATGGCATTTTATGAGTCAAATTAGCTGGCTTTTTGAATAAAAAAAAATAAAAAAATAAAATTCATATTCTCATAACCTACAAGTTGTATCCTTTTTTCATTTTTTTTAAATATCATTTGTATAATTTAGAGGAAGAACCCCCATCCCACCCTCATCCCACCCCACTACATTGCCTCTCCCAACATGAACTTGAAACTGAATACCATGGCTTTGAATTGAGTGAGGATTTATAACTCATTTCCGGTAATCATCTTCATCTCCGTTATTGTCATTTTCTGCTCATTGCCCTTCCCCATTCCAACCTGAACCTAAGCTGTTCAAGGGATGGAAAAACAACATTCATTCATTATTTTGTGTGTTGGAAAGCACTTGTTTTGATAAAAGCTTAACATATTTTAACATAATAGTTTCCTGGTATTAGGGTTCAAATGATGTTGAAATCCATGTTTTGATGGTTATATTTAGAACCTCTCAGTTTGTAATTGTATTGTATAGAAAGCCATGTTGGATATTGTTTTTATGCTCTCCTTGGAATCTCAGACTCTGCTCCTAATAATCAGACAGCCTAGCTTATCTGGCATTGTGTTGCAATGCAGAACTGTCCAGGATTCCAGAAAAATCAAGACCTCCAGGAAACATTTGTATAAAAACTTTTTATTTTATTTTAAAAATCAAACTCATTTTTGATCAGATATATGGAATGGAGGACAAAATCCAAACAGACGAAATCCCTTCCATAAAATATAATGACCCACAGACAAAATAATAACCCCCAATCCACCTCCCAACCACCTCGACTTTAATATATTTTAGTTTGAAGGTGGTCTTCTGTACCACAACCTTCCATATATTATCTAATTGTAACAACTTGTCGTTCAATGTCTGATTTCAGGTTTTATCGTACTGCGATACAGTTGTACTGGACAGCAGACGGTTGTGAAGCAGCTGTCATGGCCGCCAGACCACCCGATAGTGTCCATGTGTTTTGATCCGACGGTCTCCTGGTTACTGGTCCAGACGAACAATGGCAACATCTTCATCATCCCTGCTTTGGCAATGCTGGTATGTGATGGCTTTGAATTTGAAAAAATTAAGTGCACAATTGGGAAAAAAATAGAGCGTGATTTTCTCTATTTAATAGGGTTTTTTTCTAAGGGAAATGTTCATTAAAATGTAAGTTGTTAGGTATAACATAGATTAGTTATTGAATGGAGTAATTGTTTTTAACATACAATGTATGGAAAAACTTTCCATCTATCTTGTCTGTAGGCAATATATGTTTCATGGTCAAGGTCATAGACATGGACTCTAAGGACTCTAAAAATAAGTGTTCTGCACAGTGCTATCTGTTAGAGTCCGTTTTATTTCATGAACTTGCCCTTTGGGTAAGCAAGGTACCTATAATTTGTTGAGGTCATTAGTTCAAAGGTCAGATGGACATAGTGTAGAATGATCATTTAAATAATGCTATACAATATCGTACAAAGTTTGGTTCTTGATAACTTTTAATATATAACTTCTTAAAAAAAATCCTTCAAGGAAAAAAAGGATCCCTATAATATTAAATTTTGAGGTCAAAGTCACAGGGGCTCAATGTTACTAAGGAAAATATCCTTTTTAGAGTACATAAGATTCCATGATATTAGCATAATCATTGTGGGGGATAAACAAATGCTCTAAATAATTCTTGTGGGTCGTGAAAAACGAACTTCTTGTAGGAGTCTACTAGAGAGAAAAAAACGATGATTCCCAATTTGTGTTTGAGTTGAGCTTTGTATATTTGACTTACACAACACGATGATGAAGCTTACATATGATATAATCCATGCCAGGACCCGGGCAGTCAGGTGAACCAGTTATGGAGGTTAGATGACGTTACAGTCATCACTAGTCTCAAACCCCGTGATACCCCCACGGTGACGATATGGTGGCATACTCTCGATGATCAGCAGATTGCCATTGTGGCAACCAAGGTAAAAATAGTGTAGACTTGTATAGACATATGATAATCAGCAAATATATAAATAATATGATTCTGTCATTTAAAAAAACACTAATTTATATACTACGAAGGCAAAGAAAAGCAAGCTACCATAATATGAATTGTTTTTTTACTGACATGCATGAATGTTCTTTTAAAATTTAGTTATGTAGAAATTATCCAATAAAAGCTGTGGCTTTTAAATTTTTGGATCTATTTTTACTGACTCATTAAGCTCTCTGGTGACAGCATTTGTCTCTGGTAGCGAATATGCATGTAAAATGCATGTAACCTTGTCATAAAGTTTGTAACAAACTTTTCACTGTAGTATCATATAACATCCATGGTGACATCGTGATGGTGGCATAATGGTAAAACATCCGCATGCAGAAGGTCGTGGGTGCAAAACCCGTCCAAGTCATATCAAAGAGAAGTGGTACTGGTAGCTTCCTTGCTTGGCGCTCGGCATATTAAGGTTAGCGTAAGGACTAGCGGCCCGGTGTCAGTATAATGTGACTGGATGGGATATCATGTCATGTGTCTAAAGCGTGGTATTCCAGTGTGGTAGCACTACAAAGTTGAGCATAGAGATCACTGCTACAAGTGGATACCATCCTGATATGACTGAAAGATTCTAAAAAGCGACATTAAACCCCATGCATACATACAGCCATTGTGAAAATCTTATCCTGGGGTCATTCCTTGCTAGCTGTTTTTCAATACAGTGAGATTTTTGAGAAATTGCACATTCTGCTTCCCAGTTTTATACAGTTGTGTTTATGTTTTACAGCTGGGTGAGATCTTATTTCTGAATCTACTCACCCAACAGTTGGTTGCCGAGACCGGTGTGGATGCTGTCATCCGTACTATAGAACTGGTCCAAGATGACCAGCAGACCACTACACATCTACTGGTAAGAATCCACTTTATTTTTATTATGTTAAGCTTGCATATCGGATACGGTTATCTACATTTTACATGAGCGCTGGAAAGCCCGATATACACATGCGGACAGTGATGTTGATAATGTCAAAAGTTCATGACACCATTGTTAAATAAACATGCAAAATGTTAGTAGCTGGTGACGTCAATGCTCAAAGTGTCAATGGTATGCAAGGAAAAGAATCAGTCATGAGCCTGGGTTCTGATAAAAACAATTATATCTTGTGTATTAATACTCGATCTTCACCGGATACCCATGAAAGCTTCTTCAATCATTACACATTTCAAGGGACATTTACCAGTTTAATATTGGATTAGAATGTATAATGAAAAATAATATGGCATTCATAGCTAGTCATTTCATTTCAGACAGGTAGTTTGTGTTGTTGTAGTTGAAATAGAAGAAATCCCCACCATTGAAGACTTAACACAAATCTGGCAGAATTTAGATGGTGAAATCTATAGGGGGTTAAATATTTTGATAGTTTGGTCCTTATATTAAAAAGACGGTAAACAGTCTTTGATAATTTTATATTGATATCTTTACATTAGGTAACAGGCAAGTCAGGACAACAGTGGAAGATGTTGCTGGAAAAAAGAGGTGCTAAAGTAACCTCGCCTGATGCAGAGTTATCTGATCTTGGTTACGCCCAGATTGATGGACTCAACCTCCCAGTTATCAGCATTCTGTCAAATACAGGTAAATCATCACAGCATATAAATGAGTAACCTCCCCTGATGCAGAGTTATCTGAGCTTGGTTAAGCCCAGATTGATGGACTCAACCTCCCTGTTATCAGCATTCGATCAAATACAGGTAACTCTTACAGCATATAGATGAGTAACCTCCCCTGATGCAGAGTTATCTGAGCTTGGTTACACCCAGATTGATGGCCATGTTCAAGTTATCAGAATTCTATAAAATACAGGTAAATCTTCACAGCATATAGATGAGTAACCTCCCCTGATGCAGAGTTATCTGATCTTGGTTACACCCAACCACCCATTTATCAGCATTCTATCAAATACCAATAACTCTTACAGCATATAGATGAGTAACCTCCCCTGATGCAGAGTTACCTGAGCTTCTTTATGCCTAGATTGATGAAGTCAACCTCCCAATCATTACCAATTTATCTGATACAGGTAACACTGAAGAACATACATATATGTTTACTTCAAAAAGATCCATATCGCCAATAGGTCACATACTTTATTTTTGAGTATCTGTCCGTCTTGAATCCATCTGCTATGACAGATGTGGACATCGCTCTACACGTTGTTCCACTTTAGCCAACTTTTGAATTCACAATGACCATACATCAAAAATGAAACCTGTCATTGAAAAATTGCTTTCAGGAAGACAACTTGTAAATTTTGATAGAATCATTACGCACAGTTAGAGCTGTAACTATTCTAATATATATCCAACACTTGTGGAAAGCCCCACCTGTTTTTTGAGAAACATGTTTAGTCTTTCTGGACTGGACAACTAAATATGTTAATAATTTGTTCTCGTTAGCAGATGAGTCAGACAGGGACCCATTCCAGCCACAGAAGTTTGATCAGTTTTCACGCTCTGTCACACTGTCACCACAGAATGCCAAGGGAAGACATTTTGTAGCCGTTCATTGTGATAAAAACTCTACATTCCAGGTGAGTAATAAAAAGAATCTACAATTAACAAGTGTTTGAGATACGATATCTAACCCAATTTGAGATATCTAATCTCAGGTGAGTTAGGTGCATCCAACTCTAGGTAATATACGAATATCTAGACTTAGATTATGTTATATGGCGCAGTTTTTTATAAGGACTATATTATAACACTTTGGACATTCCATCTTGTATCGATGATGACACCATTGTGTGTTTAGCTGATCTCAATCCTTGGAATCAGGACAGATTTTTCTTGCATACCAATTAAGGCTATCCGTGGTCCACAAGAGTGCTGAAAATTCTGATCTTACACATGGGGGCAGATAAACATCACATGCTATCAACAACATTTACAATTGCATGATGTTGTTGTGTAAATAAATACGAAAACATTGATTATTGACGACGCAACATATAAATCGTATGCAAGATAAAGAATCAATCAATGGTATCCAGGGAAAACTGGGAATTCCAGCCCTCGGTATAAATGTTTTAATCTAAAAAAACTGCTGCAGAGCCTCGATTCCGATAAAAACAATTACACCTTGTGTTGGAATTCCCAGTATTCACCTGATACCCTTGAAAGATTTCTATAATCTCCTCTAGACAAAAATGAGAGACAATTTTGTCTGTGAAGTGCGAAACCATATGGGCACATGTTTTTAGTTTGTAATAGACACATGGTCATGGAAAAGGAGAAAGTCTTGAATTCTGTTTGATATGTTAATCATACCGTATTACGGATATTGAAACTTGGAATTGTTGTTTTCCAAATGACTGTTAATCCATATTTTTGAGAAAAATATGTTCAAGGTTCTGCCATCAATAAAGCTCACGTCTTAAAATTGATTCGAAGTTGCAATTGTTTCAGGTGTATGACAGCAACATTGAACACTGTCCTCTGTTTGTATATGCACTACCTGTGGGGTCGCTTCGTGTGATATACACTGATCGTATCTTGTTCACAGCAAGTAAACTTGGTGGTGATAACAAACTGCTGGTGTTATCCAATCAGAGAGCAGAGACTTCGTCAGAGGAGGAACAGGTGGGTACATTGCTTATGGGCAAAATCAAACTTGTTAGTATTTTTTTTTTTTTATTATATGCTTAATCGTGTTAATTTTGATAACTTCGGGTATATATGAGACAATATGGTATATTCATTTGTCTATTATATTTCTTAAGTTCTCATAGTTGGATGGTAGAAACACTCTGTATGGTAGAGTGAAGATTGGTACACCCTCCCTAGAACATGGTTTAAACTCCCAGCGGCCTTCTTGTCACTTAATATTACAAGGCGGTACCCTTGTTCTAACCCTTTTATATTTGTGGTGTAGTATATTTTTGGTTTGATTCATCCATGTAATTGTTGTTTGTTTTGTTTGTGTGTTTTGTTGACTGCATCTGTGAATGATACTTTTATATTTACTTTTAAATGTTCTAGATTGGACACATGACACCCCTTAAAGTCAGAGTATGCTTATTGAAAGGTAAAATGAAATAGTTGACAAAGTATTTGGAAGCCTTACAACTTGGAGAATTATGCAATCCAGACCATATAATGAACAATAAACTTTACTAACTACGCCAATTAAATATGTTTAATACTTGATGTGTAAACTGATGTACTATTATGCTGTATCCTCTGATTGTTGCACTAAGCACAGGTAGTGTGCTGGGCCAAATGGGCCAAATGGGTTATTTATTCCACAGGTATTGTTTATGTAAACACAAAGTTAAAAAGTTCACATAACTAACTTAGTTGTTTTAATTAAAGCTCATGTACATCATGTCATGTAATGCAAATTCAACGATAATGTTATAAATTTATACTTTACACATAGCCTGTATCATCTCTGTTAAGCGCACCCTCGAGCACAGCTGACTTTTTGTTGAAACAGGTACTTGATAGGGATGCATCATCAGCCAAAAAACTGTGTGTGCTCGGACGTGCGCTCTATATTTTTAGGATCAAAATCTTGCCCAGAAAGGTCCAAAATCTACAAAATATAACAAAGTTACCAAAAATACCGTTTTTGGGGACCGTATGAAATCTTCTAGATAAATAAAATAAATAAAAATATATTTTGAAGATAGAATATGATCAATTATGTAAATATTATTTTTTTGCATTTTGAATATATTGGGGGCCAAAATACCCCCTTATCATACCTTGTCCTTTATTATATTTTGTTTCCAGGAGTTCAATAAAGATGCAGTATTACAGCAGTTTGAACTCCCTCCTGATGAGAGGCTGCTCACCATTCTGCCAAAGTCATTTCCATTCTACTGGCATGAGAAGCTTGAAGAACAACAAATAAAGCTTTCACACTATCCGGATAGTTCAGATGTCGAGAATACCAGTCAAACCAAAGTGCCGTCTGCTTTAGGAATAAATCTGAGTCGCCACACGGTCCTTGATGGGTGTATAATCATTACTGATACCACTGTCTATGAATGCAGACCCAGGTAAATTGTCTTTAAAACTGGTCAAAACAAGTTTTTCTGAGAGCTTGTACAAGATTTACCTAATTTTTCCTGTTAACCGTATTAACATTAGATATGCTCAACAGACAAACCTGCTACAGTATCCATCTTTGGGTTGGAGAGCAGACGGGCATCGTCCAAATTTCAGCAAACAATAACACAGAGTGTAATTGTTGATATATTTTAATATTTTTCAGTATATCCCCTGAGCGGTTATTCCTAGAGCTGTGTGTAAGCCAATCAGATGCTGTCTTTGCTGAGCAGCTAGGCATCAGCCTCAGTTTGGATCTCAACTTCCTGTTTGAGATAGCAGCTGACTTCCTGTTGTGTCATGGTAACAGCAAGCAGGCCGTCAGACTCTTCCACATGTCAAAAGTATGTAGCAGGTTTGTGTAGTTTGTGTGAGTGGTTGCCACATTGGGATCAGTTTTTCATTGTTTTATTTATCATTAATTAGATTCAGACTTGACAGCAGGGTAAGCCCTTAACAGGGAAATTGTGTGAATGCATGTTGCCTGTTCATCTATCTGTCTGTCTATAAGACAGTTTCTGGTTACCATGCCTCAGAAACTGCCAGTTTGATCTTTATGAACCTTCATATGAACCTATTGTGCCTCCCAAATATCGCAGATGGGCACCTATGCTAAAAACAGCATTTAAAAAAAAAGAAGACATTTTTATCATTACTCCACTGGAAACATCAGTTGTTATGCTTTCAATAAACAGATTAGCATAACATTCGGATGTCTCTGTCCATAATCCAGTCTTTTTGGTCAACTGATATTGGACCTTATTCGTGATTGTCTAGTCGTACCTCCCAAAGAGTCCAGTCCATTCAGTTACCAAGATGGCCAAAGTCAAGCATAGTTACCGAGAGGGGACACCTTGTTATTTGAAATATTAACGCTGCTTGATTTGTACGTCCATTTCAAAGCTTTACAGTAGCTTTAAATTATTTATTTTTATTTCATCAAACTTTCATCGTACCATATCAGTGTCCAAAGATAAAGATCCCAGTCAGCATCGTTGAGTACCTAATCTAAAAATATAATGTCGACAAAATTAACTGACCATACCATTATCAAAAGATCCGGGTTCAAAAGTCAGATTTAATGTATGATTGATTCTTATTGACATATGTTCTGTCTTTAAATATCAGGGCAGTCCATTGAAGCGTGTGTCAGGTTTTGCCAAGTACGGTTACATCGAGGAGATCATGCCGTTCTTGCATCAGTTACTCAGTAAAGGTAACATTGACGTGAGCCCAGAGGAGCGTAGACAACTGGCAGACATTGCCCTACATGGACTGGTTTACAGGCTCAAACAGGACACTCAGAATGTGGAGCTCAACAACATGTTCAAGTGAGTTGTTGTGAACAAATGAGAGGGCCCAGTGGTTAGCACGGTGGACTTGAAACTGGAGGACCTAGGTTCAAGCCTCACCAGTGGTACTGCAAGGTTCATACAGCCTTAAAAAGACTTTAAATTTCAGAAGTAGCCTTTAAAAGTCCTTAAATCCACTCCAGCATTAAAAAGTTCTTAAATTCTGACAAAATATCATTAAAGGTCCTTGAATTTCATAATCAGTCGATTAATCAAACAAGAGGAATAATATCTGACGTAGTTTAAAAATAATCGGCAGAAAAACCAAAAAAACGCCGATAATGTTATGAGTTAAACGGGGCCTTAAAACTGGTGTCATTATGCGACCTGGTTATTGTTACATGTGAGTTATTTTCAGCAATTTATTTTGATAACTTCTGCCAAAGTAATTGATGATTTTTATCTATCGCCTTTCCCATTCTGACTTTGGACCGGGTATAGTAATACTGTCGGTCAGTCTGCAAAAGCAGAACATTCCATTTAGATTTTTTTAAGAAATGGAAAGGATTTCTGTATTAGCATTTTACTTGTTCCAATCCATTTATTATTAAAGTCATATGTGTAAATTTTGTTATCTTTGGGGGAAAATGATAATGCTTAGCATCACCTAACTTGAGTATAGATGATGCATCTATTTGCATTTATTTGCAGACAATTTTTGATGAACATGTTTGACTACGAGGTAAATCTGAGACCCACCCTACAACTTCTGGCTGAAAGTGGTCTAGAGGCAATTCTTATCGAGTTTGCTATGGTAAGTATATATATCTCTGGGGTGATGGAGGGATGGGGTTGATAGGTGAGGGTGGGTGGTAGTAACCCTGGGTGGGTGGGTGGTAATAACCATACAACTTTGGGCTGAGATTGTTCGGGAGACGATGCTTATTGAGTTTGCTATGCTTAGTACTGAGGGTGGGGGAGGATGTGTGCGTGGAAATTACCTTACAACTTTGGGCTGAGTTTGGTTTAGAGACTTACGATATGCCAGCTAGGTTCTGCTGATATATATTTATTGTGTATGTTGTTTGTATTTTCTTTACAATAATAGGAGTCATATCAGTTTCTTCTGTTTTGCTTTGTCTTTATCTTGTCTTTATGAACTTTGGCCCACAGGTTGAATCCATAGTTTTAAATATTATTTCCACAGTCAAGAGGGTTGGTGATAGAAGCATTGGAGGTTCTCTCCCAGCAGAACCAGTATACACTTACCAACAGATCCCTGGACCTGCTGGTTAGTAGGGGATTTGGGGCACATCTGGCACAAGTCGCCTCAGGTAAGTGTAAACACAATTTATAAAAAAAGTAGCAGTACGTTTTACCTGACAAAACACTGTCTCTAACAATATAGATTTATTTTAACTTGTCAAATTTAGTACTGCAGAATCAGTAAATGCAGGAGAATATGAAGAAATTCAATTTGAAATTCCTCCATGCGCCAGTATATCAATGGAAATAGACAAAAACAACATTCTTCTCCAATACTGATTGACATAATACATACATCTTTACCTCTTCATTGTTATACCTGCCATGTTATCCAGTAGAGTTTCCTTGGGGATCTCTTGGGCCTCGTATTTTAAGCACACTATTGTGAACGTTATATAGAGTTTAATTAGCGTTGTTGAAGTGATACGGGAAATAATTCCCGAGTGAGAAAGATTCGTTTCTATATCGCAAGAATATGTCTCACGAGTGAATTATTTTCCGTATCACGACAAAAAAGTTATTTAAACTATATAATATATATTCTGTGGTAAATTTCTTTCCAATCATCTTATGACACAGGTATTCCTTCTTCTGTCACTCCTTTGGTGACAGCGTGGAGTAATATCATGACGTCAATTCGTGATGTAATATCATGACGTCTATCGTTTAGTTCATAAAATTTGGCTACTGTGCTATCTTGCACACTAGGCGAGATAGCACAGTTGAGGAAGGGATATGTTCTAGATTTTCTCAAACTGGGAAATTTCTATAATTCATCACAGAATATATAATATAAGTAAATTGTTTCACGAAATGTGATTTTTCAAGATTAGTTACAATAAGACCTTGGCCAAATTTGACAATTTGACACCTGACAGGGTTGATCATCAATTTGTGTATTGTCCCGTTTAATAGGACAACTAAATTAACATAGTCATGACGCCATATTTTGGCATACACCTCGTGGGGGATGTGTGCAGTGAGATCATCATCTGCACATTTTCATTGCGTTATGTCGCACTCCGACGGGGCTACCAACTTTGCGGCCTTCGCAACAACTTTATTCCAAATATCTGGGTTCCGATCCTTCTTCAAGATCCTTCTGGATTCATCTTCCTGATCGCCGCCTAAATGGATGATCTCTGGTGCCTCGCCCTTTTCAGGTTCGTCATCCTGCCGAACACTGTTATGATGGGCATCCGCCTTCTGCTGTGGCCTATCGTACTGCACTTGCCTTCCCTGCTTCGCTCCACCACCTCTCCTACTCTGAGTTTTGGGCATTTTTGCCAATGAAAGGTGATATTAAGAGGATTTATTGAAAATATTTATATGTTAGAATCTGCTTTTGGCAGCTGGTGCTATAGTAAGACCGGTGTCAGGGTAAGTTTCTATCAGAGTAAAATATCCCCATTGAGGCCCTGCTTTTGGCACTGAAATAAACAAGCCTATTTAATATCAATAGGCCATAATATTTTTTAAAAAATAAAAATTTCAGCTTATGATCTTGAAACATTAATAAACATAAAGATGGTGTTTCCTTGCTCTGGAATCATTATATGAGATGATAATTCCATTACTCAGAGCCGAATTGTACATACTCAGATATCTCGGCTATATCACATGGCCGTCATCAGCTGACCAGTGTTATTGCTGGAGATCATATGACTTAGTCTGGTCATTTGATCACAGGTGTGTGTCATATGCTTGAGGTAGGTCCAGGCCCTCGTTCCTGTTCAGTGATTGACATCGTTATTTGATTTCAATGGCCTCCTCGACTCATATTTTGATGTGTAAGTCTTCTGATGTGAGAACCTTGGCGTGAACTCGGTTGAAGGCTACGTGTTTGGGGGAGAATTATCAGGGGAGACAAATCACAGCTGTTACTGTTCTAAGAGCCATGTTATTCGGTAAAGAGTCCACAGGTCCTCTTGGACCTCATATTTTTGGTAATTATCCATTAATTGAAGATGACCACAATTCCTAAAACAAAGATGAAAGCTTAGGGAATTACAAACAATGTCTCAGATTAATCGGTATTCAAAATGGCCTCCATGAGAACTTGAATTAAAGTAAATAAAGCTTATTGGTTTAAACATATTTTACAACATTACATATATAATGGTACAAAGCATACTAAAGGATAAAAAATAAACAGAAACAAAATAAAGCTATTCCTAAAAGGAAATAAAACACATGAAGGTAAAAAGGTTAAAAAAGCAACTCCATCCTTTTCTACTTTGATACTGCTTTGCAGATCACAATGATTCTGGATGATTCGCATCGCATTGATGGAAAACACCAGTAACTACCTCTTAGTTATTATAAGAGCCATATTTACCAGAACATCACCCCCAGCCCCTGACCCTCCAAACCCCCACCCACTCGCCCAAAAGCACCTCTTCAGACACTTGTTTTTGATCTGTATTTTGCCTTCGTTCTTTGCTTTTTGTACAACACTATTTCCCCCACTTTCCCCCTACTTCTTCATTACCTGTATTCGAAATGAAATTGATGCAGAAAACATTATTAAAAGTATGAGAATATACCTTCCTTGCAGGAGCTTTCCTCCAATGTCTTCATGCACAAACATTGGTGACGATATTCTGTGAAAAGCCACAGCTGGTTTTTCAGTATCCAGACCTGTTGCTAGGCAACCTGAGTGACCTTGACATTGGTGCTCTGTTACGACTGGCTGAGGTTCTAGACCCCTCAAGACCCATGAATCAGGGTTTCATACGCAGGAAGTTGACCTCACGTAGAAGAACCAGCTCAATAACATCATTGTCAGGATCAGGCGAGTTCGGACCAGACGCTGGCATTAGAAAGGTAGGACATCATTAACAGGGACAGGGATCATTAACTGGGTCAGGAAAGTTTGGATCAGGTTCAACATTAGAACTCATCTCTTCAAAAATATAAATGGATCCCATTGTTGTCAACAAAATTTATTTTGTGAAAGTCCAAATTTGAATATATTTGTTTATATATTTGCATACACATTATTAATGTGTGCCTGTAAATATGCATTATGACATTGCAGGATGGTAAAACTGTAGATGCTTGGACAATGGTTCACTGTTTCTTCATGGTAGTTCTCTACCTTAATTACAAGCGGAAACAAAATGGTGCACCAGTCGACATGGAGTTCTTGTTTACCAATCCAGCAGACTTCCTACAAAATGTTGTAAGTAAGCTAAATAGACACTTTTAGATCAGGTTTGTAGGCTAAACATTGATTCTTTTCATAAAACTACAGCTTTTCATCTGTATTCATAAGGAATCCATGTGTAGTATGTCAGATGTGTTGTCTTATTTTGCAAGGTCAATGTCATTCTGATGAAAATGCCTTAAGTTGGATAAACCAACAGGTTGATCTCACCAGCAAGTAGATATCTCCAACAACTATTGTTCAGGGTGCTTGTTTCAGCCAAAGCTTTTTCAGTGTTAACATAAGCACCTTTAATAATACATACATACATTATATATCATTAGAACTGTAATTTTTAGTGATAATAAAAAATACTTTAGTTTTGAAAATTGGTTGAGAAACAAGTATTTTACAGCCAAAATGCTTTTTTGCTGAGGCTTTTCCCATATAAATTCCTTATTACTGGGACAGCAGAACATTAAGAAAGCTCAAATAACTTCAGTTTACCTTAATATTTTGCTATTAAACTTTAAGAGTGTCTTAATTTACATATTCTAAAAAATATATTTTTCAAATTTTTGATGCAGCAGAACATTTTATTAAAAATGCCCTATCAAAAACAACTTTCGCTCGTGAAATATTTATTTCTCAACTGATTTTGAAAAGTAAGTTTTTTGTGTTTTTTTACCACTAAAAATATCTTTTTCACTGATACACATCTTATTTTGGAGGTACAAGTTGAATTTTGTCTTAAAATTCCCAAACACCTTTGGTTGAAACCAGCGCCCCAAATAATAGGTAGATATCAGATGTCAGTTTCACCAACATTTTTTAAGCATGAATTTAATTATTCTTGTAACTATTTCACTTGTAAAACTATTTCTTTTACGGTCCTTGTATTACACAGCTGGAGATGTCACTACACACCCGCCATAAGCTTGTCTGTAAACACCAACCGATAGGCTGTGGACAGAGTCATACGGCACTGGTGAAGAATGGAGACCTGTATACGTGGGGGAATTATCAACACGGCAGGTGAGATATACATTAGAGGAGCTTACATGAGAGACTGAGTATTATTGACTTTAATAAACAAGTTGGATAATGTGATAGGAGACAGACTGTTGAATCTGCATATAAATACAGAAGAAGATACAACAGTGTTTCATTGAACCCGCAAATTTGTTTTATGTCATTTTTCAGCACATTTTAAGCTTTGTATGACGGTCGATTTTTTGTGGTAGAAGCAGATCACCCATTTATTCCTGACTAGAGCAGTACTGTATACATCCTGTCATCCATAATAATCGACACTTTCTCACAAGTTGAGCTCACAGTCGGATTCGAACCCGCAGCAGTGAACGACGAGAAGGTTTACAGGGCAATGTCGTTAACCCCTCGACCATTAAGAAACTCTCAATTGTTTTGTACTGTTAACTAGGGAACAATAATGTTGTGTATGCATGATGTCAGATGTGTGACCTCTGGGTTTACTTTCTGCATTTATTTTATTTCCAGGTTAGGTCATGGGGAACAACAGAAAGGAGATCAGGCTGGATGTAGTCCATGCAGAGTGGGCACTTTCCACATGTTACAGATCAGGGTTGTATCGGTGGCGTGTGGGGCTGAACATACAGTGGCCCTTACACAACAAGGGGTCAGTATTTACTAGTGTTGCTGTAAACAGTTCACTCCTCACACAACTATGATTATTACAGAGACACTGTAATTAGTTTGTTAGATCGCGCTTAATAATCGATTAATTATTGATCCGTTACTATTTCCCCTTCAACTTAAAACGGCTGCATCAACTTGAAGCAGATGCATGTGATTGGTCAATACACACTGTCTCGTTCCCTGATAAGTAGCAGGTTGTGCCAGAGGATTTACAGTGGTTAGTGTTGTGATACTCAGGTATGCGAAAATGGAAGTACATTACCGGTTTATGATAAACGTGTACATTGCCATGATTTATATATTGGTAGATATATGGTTGGGGTTCATCCAAGTACGGTCAGGTTGGACTAAACACACGTCACATATACACGCGCCCCATGTTGGTGGAGGAGTTGTCCAAGGTGGTGTGTGTTGCCGTGGATTGTGGGCAATATCATTCACTCGCTCTCACGGAGGATGCTCAGTAAGTCATGTTATAGGAGTTTTAAATACATGTTTTTGATATTCTCTTGTTTTTGACGGTCTCGTATCTCGTATTATTTCGGATTTTGCATGATTTCAGAGTTCGCCGTGTGAACATTTGTTGACAAACACAATGAAAAGCCATTGCTAATGTTTTTGAAAAAAATATTTATATATATTTTAATAAAAACAGCGTCTAAACAAACTTACAGTCAAGCTTGCTTAAAAGACAAGCTCTGTTAAGAGATGAACTGCTTTAAGAGACTGTTTCAGTTCCCACATGTATTGTTTTAAATAAAGTTCATTGCACTTGTGTTAAGAGACCAATTTAGCTCTTTCATTTAGTGGTCTTTTAATACAGGTTTGATTGTTTATCATAGCAGGCAGCATGCCTTTTAAAATTTCTACTTTGATTTTCAGGGTTTACAGTTGGGGCTGGGGCGTGCATGGCCAGTTGGGGCATGGAGACATAGAAGATGGACTGGTACCCAGAATGATCAACAGCTTGAGGAACCAGGTGATCATCAGGGTAGCAGCAGGATACTGCCATTCGCTGTCACTAAACAAACTGGTAATACGATGATTTCTCACAGCAATATAAACTTACTTTTGTGAAATAACAGGTTTCTCACTAGCCTGGCCCTAGTATGCTAATGTTATATATTGTAAGTCATCACTCTACTTTCTTGATTTGACTTCTTATAATATAGTCAGAATATCAGAACCTTCAAAAAAAGACTGACCACTCTGTTATAACAAATACTGATTATTAATTTATTAATTTTATTGCATTTCTATGAGTGAAAGATAGGGATTTCTCAGTGAGAGAATATTCATAATCACTAAATATTAAAAACTAACTTCGAACACAAAAATAACTAACTGTGACGTTGTCATTACGTTGATAAAGTGTTGCTGATGTCAACGTCATTCGCCAATAACGTTTAACTAAAAGAATGAATTTGGTTAAAAACATAAACTGATATGTAATAAATAGATTATTTAACTGCTAGGTTCGTTATAGGAAAATTCTTTACTCGATGGTAGGCGTGTTTTATTTTTCACTCACTCGCATACGCTTGTTCATTAAAAAAACACACCTACCATCTCTTGAAGGATTTATCTATAATTAATCCCAGCAGTTAAATAATCTTTATATTATCAGACGAGTAGCGTCTTCCTTACTCGCAGTATGCATTAAAAAACGGCCTGACACAGATATTAAACCTGAACTAAGTATCGGCATCCCTACACGCTACAAAGTTTTGAATGGGATGTCATCTAGTTTTGAATGGGATGTCATATAGTTTTCAATAGTGAAATGAAGTCGTAAGAATTACTGGTACTTAAATATAACCTTAAAGTTCTCCGGTCATGTCTTGTTTCATGAACATGTTTATGTTTATTTAAATCGAAATTAATACACAACAATAGATATTTACAATTCACACATTGCAATATCTGTGAAAAGTGAGAATAAGATTTTATTTGATGACGTAAAAACTTTGAACAGGTAAATTAATCCACAGGTAAATGTATTTAACAATTATCTGGCAATAGTTGTGTAGCTATACAATTCAGATTTACCTCAATTCCCCGTGCAGTCACGCAGAAGTAAAAGTAATATCTACGCGTGCAAATATTACTTGTTTTTACATACAACTTAGTAGCGGTTTTCAATATATGTTTCTCTCCGAGACTATCAAGAAATATTCATATGATGTTTAAGAGTTAAATGGTGAAAATGATTTAATTTGTTACAGGGAGAATTGTATGCATTTGGCTGTAGCTTTTTTGGTCAGGTTGGATTGGGGTCGATATCCAAAGAAACCACTCCAGTGAAGGTCAACACTATTCCAGAGAAGATCGTAACCATGGCGACCAAGTACTTCCATTCAGTATGTATTTCTAGAAAGATTTACTAGCCTTTAGTATTTCATATTATTGTAATAATAATGAACTTTTATTTTGTTATAAGTTTAAAAGTTAAAGGTAATTTTTGCTATTGCTTTTTCTACTATGATAACGATGCAGACATCAACTCCAACTTGAATGATTTTAAGTTTGTCTTTAGGTCTGTTTCTATGTAGATGATACCCAGGGTTATTCCATTAAAACATACCTGTGACCCCAGGAAGGCAATTTGATAAACATCTATGGGTGAACCCTATTTTACAAAATTTGGTTCTTTAAACTGTATTTTTCGTCTATGGATGGGTGTTCAGTTTCAAAAGTGCCATCCTGGGGTCCCATGTATGTTTTAATGGATATATTTAATTTAAATCATGGTCAAAGATTTTGACTTTTCATATAAAGACTGAGGATAAAGTCTGAGTAATATGCTTTGTTTTCTCCTTGTGAATATCTCAACATCTCGGAAATGTGTAACTAATCCCAAAGTTTGAAAGTTATAAATAGGCAGAATTAATTAACTGATATTTTATAGTACTTTTATTGGTACATTTTCCCTACTTATTGGTACATTTTCCCTACTTATTGGTACATTTTCTCTGCTTATTGGTTTTCTCTACTTATTGGTACATTTTCCCTCTTATTGGTACATTATTCATACTTACTGGTACATTTTTCCTACTTATTGGTACATTTTCTCTACTGATTAGTACATTTTCTCTACTTATTGGTACATTTTCCTCTTAGATAGCGATGACTATAAACAACCGTGTGTACACATGGGGCTGTCATCCATTCGGGTTGAGACACTTTGTGCACAATCAGCGACGCGCCAAACAAGCTGGACAGTCTACGTTTCAACTAGCAGACGGACATCTAAAACCCAAGTTGGTCGATACAAGTTACGTACATGGCAGAATCAAACATGTAATCTATTTATTTTGCTGTTTTTTGTCTTAAAAGTTCTGTTTAGTGTTTATGAAAGATGATATTGCATTTGTAAACCACATAATGAACTTATTAGTGATTTGATATTTGATAATGTAAGAAAAATAAAATGTACCATTAAAATAAACTTACGGTAGAGTTTTGTAGGTTTCAACAGTTGAATCATTCTTACTTCAACTGGCAAAGACCACCAGAGCTAACATGATTGGGTATAGCCCGTCTGTTCATGGCTGATTTAAACGAAAAATTCAGACAATTACTTTTTAACCTGACAAAACACACTTTTGAAATTGCAAGTCTGTAATCATGTCCTAACAAAATTGTCTTTTATAGAGGACCCACATATTTTGGAAATACGCAAAATAAACCATTTCACAGTATTCTTATCGTTTCAGCTTGTCTGTGGAAGTTTTCACACATGCATAGTTACAAAGGATGGTGACCTGTATACATGGGGCAGGAACATGGATGGACAGATAGGTAATGGTACCAGACAGGATGTGGTAAGTAAGAACTGGATACACTTATCTCCCCTGTACACAATTACCTCCCCTGTCACAAACCCATCTTTACTGTGATAAAGGATGGTGACCTGTATACATGGGGCATGTTCTATACATGGGGCAGGAACATGGATGGACAGATAGGCAATGGTACCAGACAGGATGTGGTAAGTAAGAACTGGATACACTTATATCCCCTGTACACAATTACCTCCCCTGTCACAAACCCATCTTTACTGTGACAAAGGATGGTGACCTGTATACATGGGGCAGGAACATGGATGGACAGATAGGCAATGGTACCAGGCAGGATGTAGTACCGGTAAGTAAGAACCGACAATTACCTTCCCTGTCACCTCAATCACTCTTTCACTGTGACAAAGGATGGTGACCTGTATACATTGGGCAGGATCATGGCAAAACAGGATAAGCAACGGTACAAGGCACAATCTGGTAAATCAGAAATTACTAATTACCTCCCCTGTCACTGCCATGGAGACCTATATAGATGAGGCAGAAATATAACGAGCAACAGTACCTGATCATAAAAAGTTAGAGATAAACAGTTAACTCACCTGACACCGCCACATACACACACCCTACACATACCTTAAAACATCTCAAATACAGAAGTTAAGAGGGATGGTGTCATGTTTACATGGGGCAGAAATATAAAATAATCACTGACCTTGACTTATTATACCTCCACCTAAATTGGTGGGGTCTATACTAGTTTGGCCTTTTTCGTCCGTTCGTCCATCGTTTTTGATCATTTTCTCAAAATCCTTTCAATATTTTATTTGTTGATTTCTAAGGTCATACACAAATATTCCACCATATTTCCGATCACCTGTGACCACAAGGTCAAGGTCAGAGACATAAATTTTGTGTTTAAAAGGGTCATAAGTCGGATAACTGACATTTCTAGTTTACACTTGTTAAGATGTTGGTCGCATTTAACTCAAAACACAGATACATCTGAATAATAACTACTAAGTGCTAAACATTTATGTGAAAAGTAGGCCACCTTTTTGACCTTGCCCTACTTTTCAAAACTCGCCTATTCTCATAAAGGTTTTTGGTTATTACAGTTTCTAACCCTCCAGTAGCCCATGTGTCTTTAAACTTCATGCACAACTGCATTAGTTACCTCAAGTTCAGGCACTATGCTTTCTCCAGCAATAATCTTGCATTTGTGACCAAAATGTAAAAAACCAGGGCATCTGTGTCACATGTACAGTTTTTATAATTCTTTCTTAATGATCCTTATTACATACCTT
Organism: Cyrtodaria siliqua; assembly: GCA_037043455.1. Taxonomy (NCBI): domain Eukaryota; kingdom Metazoa; phylum Mollusca; class Bivalvia; order Adapedonta; family Hiatellidae; genus Cyrtodaria; species Cyrtodaria siliqua. Next base: position 84,151 of record JAWPHD010001800.1, on the reverse strand, counting down.
ACTAGAAATAGTAACACATTTTAGTAGAAAAACAACGAATATCATTCCTTTTTCAAAATCCATAATCGGCACACTGTGCCATTATGGATTATGGAAAATCGACACACTGTCAGTAGCAACAGACTGTCCGCATGCGAAGACGGCAACGTCATCAAGCAAAACAAGGACGTTTTATTGGAGCGATATTGCTGAGGAGAGGACATTGAAATCTCAATTGCAATTTTCACGCCCAGTAAATAAACGTTGAAACTTTGAAATATATGATTAAAGTGAAAGACAAGGAAGAAAACTAACTTATAATTTAATGTATTTATGTATTTATTTGCCAAATAATTGTTTACATATTATGCTACTTATATGTTTAAATTGTACCATTTTGTAAACATGTCGATGTATTTTGTCATAAAATGCATTTGTTGTTCTTATTCTTCTTCTCCATTTATACGGTAGTAAGGTATGTAATAAAAAGGCAAATATACGGTTGTGGTGTGCCTTTTGTCGATAATGGCACATCTCCCTCGGACCATTACGGCACTTGGTGTGCCATTATCTACATGACCGTAAATTATCCTCTAAATATTGTGAAAAATATAAAATATATGTGTGTTAATAATACTTTTTCAGCGTATCCCCCAGATGGTCACTCTGATCAATGACAGACATGTGACACACCTAACGTCTGGTGGCGAGTTCAACGTTGCCATGGATTCAGAAAGCCAGGTGTGGGTCTGGGGCAAGAATGACTTCGGACAGGTAAATGTCAAAAGGCCGACATGTTTTAAACAACAGACATTTGGCACCATGCATATAGAGGCATAACATTTCTTTGTTCCAATAACATAAACTTATTTTTTATTATGCTCACTTAAAACATTTTTTTGGGAAGCGTTTTGCTGCAAGACGATAAAAATGTTTCGCGGAGGAGGGTTGGCCATTTACGGCACCTTTGTTTGTTCTTCCATCCATGCATCCTTTCTGCATATATTTATATTGTTTCCTTAACTATTGACACTTGTGGATGGATTCTAAAGCTATTTGAAAGTTTGGGTAACTTCTTCGGAATGCGTTATTTCAGTCGTTAATAATAATAATTGCATGTGTAATAATAAGCCACAACTCATTATAATTATGTATTATAATTATGTATTATAATTATGTATTATAATTATGTTTTCTATGTTGTATAGCTAGGCCAACATGGGTTTGATAAACGATCTACAAAAGGGATCAAGTTATCAGGCAGTAAAAACATCCAACAGTGCGACACTGAGGTGCTCGTCCCAAACATGCTGCAGCCGACCTTGACGTCTTCGTTGACCTTGACAGACACCTTCACCATCTCGGAGTCTTTGATCAAACCAATGTCATCAGTGAGTTATTTAGTTAGTCATGTGCACTTTTGTAATTTAAGTCATGTTATAAAAAGTGTATAAACAAAAGTTTTACATCAATCGTAAATAAAGACAAATGTTGCTGAAAACTTGACAAAAGACTTCTTGTTTGAAACCATTGGATCATGTGTATTAATATTTTACATGTATGTTCCTTGTGTGAGCTTTTATTAAGTTTTAAGGGGTGTCGAATAATCAAGAAGGCTAACTCACATAGTTTTACAGGGAAATTGAAATAGATTTTTGGGTGATGCTTTTTCAGTTTTGTTTTTGTTGCAGAACAACCCGTCATCCTAGATGCCATTGTTAAAGTAAATGTACCTAAATAATGCATTTTACATGACATCTCCTAGACCACTGGGCAAATTGTTGTTAAATTTCTTATGCAGCTTCATTGGGTGGACATCTGTCAAGTTTGTGTTCTTTATGCTCGTTAAAATGAAATAACATATTAACAAATTTTATATAGATGGCCTAGCAATAGAAAAATACAACAAAGTTAAGGAAAATATCATTTAAAATCATTCATTTAACCATTTTATACAAGTAGAGTGACTTCAGCACTTTATGAGTTTCTTTTATTGTTCCATAATTATTGACACTTTCTCCGACATGTAGAAATTTTGTTTTGCGCCCAGAAATATTTACAAAACATGAACAGCCACAACTTATGTTTTATATTTTAAATGTAATGACCATATTTCAATGTTGATACTGATGCTTCAGTTTTTGGGAGAGAGAGAAGCTGATGAAGATGATAATAATGACAGTGATGACCCGCAGTTAACCATACCCGGCCTGTCCACTGTAGGAAGTATACAGTATGATAGGATTGTCATACCAGTTCTATTACAGGTTTGTATACATTTAAATATCGTCCAGGGATTTATAGAGATTTCTACAGAACAGAATAAATATTTTCTACTGTCAATAGCGCTATGTTTTTATGCCTCCCCCATTTTGCCCTTGTCCGTCCCTCCATACATCCGTACAAACGTCACAATTTCGCACATATGTCACACTGTCGTACATATGTCACACTTCTTTGACTACTCTTCCTGAATTTCTCAACAGATTAGCTGATACTTGGTAGCAAGTATCATTATGAAGTCGGTGCGCCTTAAAACCCCAATTCAATCAATCAATCATTATGAAGTCTTAGTTGTGCATTATATTGCGACGTTCCAGTCCATTGACTTTTGGCAGAGTTGTGGCATTATTTAAGTTGATAGCTTACAGCGTGGGCATTCATATCCACAGACACGTTAACTAGTTTCAACCTGTTTTACCTTGTTTTCTTTGGATTTTGTGGTAAACATAATTACAGCCCTACATGTTTGTTTATCAGATTTTCTCTCCTTCCCAAGAAAAATAAATCCAGTATTTCAGAATAAAAGTTCATTGAACTTTCTTTACTTGTAAACTCATATTGTATTATGATCCCATGTTATTATAAAACGAAGTAATGAAGTAACAGGACACAAAATGTTTATAAAATTTCAGCTATTCTTTATTTTGCAAACATAACATCACGGAACATTTACCGTTTCATGTCATTGTATCTTTGCACTTACACGAATTCTATATGTTTTATATCTTTTGTGCATTTTAAAGATTAATTTAAAATTATTGACAGAGTATACCGAGCATTTGCGACTGTAACCAGTTGTTACGGGAATGTGTGACCCTGAAAGATTGGTGCCTAGCAACCAGCATGAACCTACACCTGCAGAACTACACACAGGTATGCGCCGGCAGTATTGTACAAAAGTCAGTATTGATCAAATTGGCTTATCAGTAGCAGTCACATGATTATTTTGCATCTTTTGTTTACATGTAACTTAAAAGTAGCTATCTCGCCAACAACAGCCAAATTTTACAAAAATATGTACATCGTTTCTAAACCTACTGATGATGAGGTATATATATAACTTACATATTTTGAGAATCCAACTCTATAGACACAATATAAATGGCGTTAACCAGCCAAGCCAAACTTCGAAACTGGAGCGTCGAGTTAAGAGTTATAAACTGATAATTCATTTTACACTTGTTCAGTCACGTGTGTCTTAATAACCTGTCAATAAACCTATATTTTTAATCGGCACAAATTGATTATTATATGACCTGAACACGTGGATAGAGTTTTGACTAAAGGTTGTGTAGTGTAATTTTGCTGTTATTTGGCGGGTTAGTTTCTTTAAAGGGCAGGGGTCACGCTATTAGGCGAAGTCGCTAAAAACATCGCTTAGGTTTGGCCGACTTCGCTTTTTTATTCATGTGGGGCGAAATTTGAGTCGCCGTCATTTTCGGCAAATTCGGGTCAATTTCGGCAATTTCAAATGTGATTAACCTCATAATAAACAAAAGCCTCTAAAATACACAATCAGCGCGTGTATCACACGTACCTTATTTAATCCCATTACCATTAAATAACAACGCGACTCTTATCTAATCAGGGCAATATCCTAATTATCGATCTTTATCGGCTTGCCTTAGGCGAGATGAGAATATCAACCGCCATGTTTGCTCGTTAGGCGATCACGTGATTAGATCATGTGGGGAATCATGTGCGCATTCTATTTAAGTAAACCAATCAAAGCTGTCGTATTTTTTCGTTTGATGAATAATTAAAAATCGTACTACAAAACACTGTGCAAGGGCGGGGTTATGATTATGATTGACAACGAGATACCTTGAAATCTCCCAAGATAAATAAATTTAAAAGACAGTGTATATAAATTATATGATTGACATCGGCACAGTTAATTGTAAAGAACCTTTAATAAGCAAAACTTTGATTGTGTGTTTTATTGAGGCCAATTATGAAATAAAGAAATGTGTTTGGTACAAAGAGAGTTTGTGATTGTTTTATTGACACGAGAAATCAGCGGAAATGTATTGTATTCTACGATTAGACATAGATATCAATAACGTATGTTACTCAATTATGCGGTATGAATGAAAACTAAGTTTGGGGTAATTATCGAATAATTAGTACAGATAGGATTTTTGTCACTGTTCACTTTGAAGTTTGTAAGGCCGTTGGAAAATAATAATAATAATAACAAAATGATAATAATAATACATGCTTTATTAGTATTATGCATTATTTTAGTTATTATAACAGTAATAATACCAATACAAATAATTAATAAAATAACATGCAATTGGTTAAGAATTGGTTAACTGGTTATTTAATCGTCCGTCTCATGTCAACCAACCTCAAGTCTCCCTGTTTTGACTGGAGGGAGAAGTCACTTCTCCCTATTTTTGGAGTCTGGCTTGACCCCTGAAGGGACAGTGAGAACAAAACAGGTTCTTTACTGACTGGTACAAAGGTGCGTCATCTAAACATATGGATATATACAAAACATAACAGATGAATTTAACCTCAATGCTGACAAGTGTTAACAAATGTAAATTAAGATTTTCATATGAAAACAAACACCAAAACATGTATACCGGTAATTAAAACGTTTATGAATTATCGACTTTTCCTTGTCATTTATTCTCTAATATTCCAATATACATCCCACAACATCCTGCATATTATGTATGGTCACAAATACCCAAAATGTACACAAAATAAAACCACTCTACTCCGTTACATAATTATTCTTTATGATCTCCATATTTTTCTGTAGTCTTGGCAGCCATTATTACTGTGTTTCAGGCATTTGGGTACCACCTCCTCTGCCTGAGGGAAAGTCAATCTCGCACTAAAACGGACGCCATTACAGATACAAGTGTCCGAATCTTCAAGCATTACTTTGAGTATGTAAACACGTTATATTCTTACGTTTATTATTAATGAATTCCTGATTAAAAATCAGTAGAGCATCTTTTTATACTTATTTTTTTTATGTGACCTGTGTAACATGGCAGACACTTAGGGATCACTTTGTCCGTCATCGTCATTTTCACACTTGAACCTGGAACCTAACCATGGCCATAACTTCAAATGTATTTCACCTATTTTCATGGAACTTCACACACATCTTCATCTTCAAAAGGTATTGAAGTTGAATGGTGTTTTATATCATTTTTAACACAATTTCGGCTATATAAGATTTATTTCCTGTGTAGAACCAGTACTGTATACCTTCCATAAGAATCAATGCTTTTTTACTTACAAGTCGCACTCCCAGTGGCATTCTAACCCACAGCATTGTATACTGTATACCTCCCGCCATCCGAAAGAAACAACACTTTTTTACTAACAAGTCGCACTCCCAGTGGCATTCTAACCCGCAGCATTGTATACTGTATACCTCCCGCCATCCGAAAGAAACAACACTTATTTACTAACAAGTCGCACTCCCAGTGGCATTCTAACCCACAGCATTGTATACTGTATACCTCCCGCCATCCGAAAGAAACAACACTTTTTTACTAACAAGTCGCACTCCCAGTGGCATTCTAACCCGCAGCATTGTATACTGTATACCTCCCGCCATCCGAAAGAAACAACACTTTTTTACTAACAAGTCGCACTCCCAGTGGCATTCTAACCCACAGCATTGTATACTGTATACCTCCCGCCATCCGAAAGAAACAACACTTTTTTACTAACAAGTCACACTCCCAGTGGCATTCTAACCCGCAGCATTGTATACTGTATACCTCCCGCCATCCGAAAGAAACAACACTTTTTTACTAACAAGTCGCACTCCCAGTGGCATTCTAACCCACAGCATTGTATACTGTATACCTCCCGCCATCCGAAAGAAACAACACTTTTTTACTTACAAGTCACACTCCCAGTGGCATTCTAACCCGCAGCATTGTATACTGTATACCTCCCGCCATCCGAAAGAAACAACTTTTTTACTAACAAGTCGCACTCCCAGTGGCATTCTAACCCGCAGCATTGTATACTGTATACCTCCCTCCATCCGAAAGAAACAACTTTTTTACTAACAAGTCGCACTCCCAGTGGCATTCTAACCCGCAGCATTGTATACTGTATACCTCCCGCCATCCGAAAGAAACAACACTTTTTTACTTACAAGTCGCACTCCCAGTGGCATTCTAACCCGCAGCATTGTATACTGTATACCTCCCGCCATCCGAAAGAAACAACTTTTTTACTAACAAGTCGCACTCCCAGTGGCATTCTAACCCGCAGCATTGTATACTGTATACCTCCCGCCATCCGAAAGAAACAACACTTTTTTACTAACAAGTCGCACTCCCAGTGGCATTCTAACCCACAGCATTGTATACTGTATACCTCCCGCCATCCGAAAGAAACAACACTTTTTTACTAACAAGTCGCACTCCCAGTGGCATTCTAACCCGCAGCATTGTATACTGTATACCTCCCGCCATCCGAAAGAAACAACACTTTTTTACTAACAAGTCGCACTCCCAGTGGCATTCTAACCCGCAGCATTGTATACTGTATACCTCCCGCCATCCGAAAGAAACAACACTTTTTTACTAACAAGTCGCACTCCCAGTGGCATTCTAACCCGCAGCATTGTATACTGTATACCTCCCGCCATCCGAAAGAAACAACACTTTTTTACTTACAAGTCGCACTCCCAGTGGCATTCTAACCCGCAGCATTGTATACTGTATACCTCCCGCCATCCGAAAGAAACAACTTTTTTACTAACAAGTCGCACTCCCAGTGGCATTCTAACCCGCAGCATTGTATACTGTATACCTCCCTCCATCCGAAAGAAACAACTTTTTTACTAACAAGTCGCACTCCCAGTGGCATTCTAACCCGCAGCATTGTATACTGTATACCTCCCGCCATCCGAAAGAAACAACACTTTTTTACTTATAAGTCGCACTCCCAGTGGCATTCTAACCCGCAGCATTGTATACTGTATACCTCCCGCCATCCGAAAGAAACAACTTTTTTACTAACAAGTCGCACTCCCAGTGGCATTCAAACCCGCAGCATTGTATACTGTATACCTCCCGCCATCCGAAAGAAACAACACTTTTTTACTTACAAGTCGCACTCCCAGTGGCATTCTAACCCGCAGCATTGTATACTGTATACCTCCCGCCATCCGAAAGAAACAACTTTTTTACTAACAAGTCGCACTCCCAGTGGCATTCTAACCCGCAGCATTGTATACTGTATACCTCCGCCATCCAAATGAAACAACACTTTTTTACTAACAAGTCGCACTCCCAGTGGCATTCTAACCCACAGCATTGTATACTGTATACCTCCCGCCATCCAAAAGAAACAACACTTTTTTACTAACAAGTCACACTCCCAGTGGCATTCTAACCCGCAGCATTGTATACTGTATACCTCCCGCCATCCAAAAGAAACAACACTTTTTTACTAACAAGTCGCACTCCCAGTGGCATTCTAACCCGCAGCATTGTATACTGTATACCTCCCGCCATCCAAAAGAAACAACACTTTTTTACTAACAAGTCGCACTCCCAGTGGCATTCTAACCCGCAGCATTGTATACTGTATACCTCCCGCCATCTAAAAGAAACAACACTTTTTTACTAACAAGTCGCACTCCCAGTGGCATTCTAACCCGCAGCATTGTATACTGTATACCTCCCGCCATCCAAAAGAAACAACACTTTTTTACTAACAAGTGGCACTCCCAGTGGTATTTTAACCCACAGCATTGTCTACTGTATACCTCCCGCCATCCGAAAGAAACAACACTTTTTTACTAACAAGTCGCACTCCCAGTGGCATTCTAACCCGCAGCATTGTATACTGCATACCTCCCGCCATCCAAAAGAAACAACACTTTTTTACTAACAAGTCGCACTCCCAGTGGCATTCAAACCCACAGCATTGTATACTGTATACCTCCCGCCATCCGAAAGAAACAACACTTTTTTACTAACAAGTCGCACTCCCAGTGGCATTCTAACCCGCAGCATTGTATACTGCATACCTCCCGCCATCCGAAAGAAACAACACTTTTTTACTAACAAGTCGCACTCCCAGTGGCATTCAAACCCACAGCATTGTATACTGTATACCTCCCGCCATCCGAAAGAAACAACACTTTTTTACTAACAAGTCGCACTCCCAGTGGCATTCTAACCCGCAGCATTGTATACTGTATACCTCCCTCCATCCGAAAGAAACAACACTTTTTTACTAACAAGTCGCACTCCCAGTGGCATTCTAACCCGCAGCATTGTATACTGCATACCTCCCGCCATCCGAAAGAAACAACACTTTTTTACTAACAAGTCGCACTCCCAGTGGCATTCAAACCCACAGCATTGTATACTGTATACCTCCCGCCATCCGAAAGAAACAACACTTTTTTACTAACAAGTCGCACTCCCAGTGGCATTCTAACCCGCAGCATTGTATACTGCATACCTCCCGCCATCCGAAAGAAACAACACTTTTTTACTAACAAGTCGCACTCCCAGTGGCATTCAAACCCACAGCATTGTATACTGTATACCTCCCGCCATCCGAAAGAAACAACACTTTTTTACTAACAAGTCGCACTCCCAGTGGCATTCTAACCCGCAGCATTGTATACTGTATACCTCCCTCCATCCGAAAGAAACAACACTTTTTTACTAACAAGTCGCACTCCCAGTGGCATTCTAACCCGCAGCATTGTATACTGCATACCTCCCGCCATCCGAAAGAAACAACACTTTTTTACTAACAAGTCGCACTCCCAGTGGCATTCAAACCCACAGCATTGTATACTGTATACCTCCCGCCATCCGAAAGAAACAACACTTTTTTACTAACAAGTCGCACTCCCAGTGGCATTCTAACCCGCAGCATTGTATACTGCATACCTCCCGCCATCCGAAAGAAACAACACTTTTTTACTAACAAGTCGCACTCCCAGTGGCATTCAAACCCGCAGCATTGTATACTGCATACCTCCCGCCATCCGAAAGAAACAACACTTTTTTACTAACAAGTCGCACTCCCAGTGGCATTCAAACCCGCAGCATTGTATACTGCATACCTCCCGCCATCCGAAAGAAACAACACTTTTTTACTAACAAGTCGCACTCCCAGTGGCATTCAAACCCACAGCATTGAGAGGCAAGACGGTTTCAAACGCAGCGTCTTTTTCAAATACACATAAAACATTACAACATATACATGTACGTTTAAGAGCGGTTTACTTTTGCAGCCTTGTGATGAAAAAAAATGGAGTGGCAGCTGCTGGAGAGGAGGATGTCAGAAACATGCTGTATCAGGTGACTACTATACCCAGCTATAATAACAATCTTTTGCAAATATTTTAACATCCCTCATCCATGCACGGATATTTTGAGGTTTTTGGGGAATTTGGAAGTTGCCCTTTCAGATGTGCATTTTTCATTGATGTTTTATCCAAAATGGTCACCGCTACTGAAATTAGAAAAAAATTGGAAATTTCAAGCATTTTTTCCAAAACCTCTTGGCAAGCTCTAATGAAATACATGAGCATGTGAATTTTTATCAACTTTATACAAGGTATTTTGATTTATCAAATGGTTTCCATGGCAATGCAGTTTTCAAATTTATACAGTAAAATTTAAGTCAATTTTTCCAAAGCTGCTTGGCTTATTTCAATGAAACTTTGCATTAATGTTCCGTGCATGGTGCTTTCAGGTTTGTACTTTCAGTTAATGAGCAACATAAATGAAATATGTTGGTTCCAATAAAAACTGCTGACAAATTATTCACTGGTTCTTTTATTATTATTCCATTGGTTTATTTCTTGACTGTGTTTAGCTTCTTAGTAACACAGTTTACACAGTCGCAAAGGGAAAACATTGTACATGTATGTGACTCTGGAAACTGTACGTCAGAAATTATTAATTATAAGAGGCATGTTGACCAATAGAGGCTTTATCGAGGCTCTCTGGCCCTTACACAAAGTGTTTGTATAGAAGAGAAGGCAAATAATATTCATATAATCGTTTATAAAACAAATATAATCTGACGGAGTGTCTGCTCTCCATTTACCCTTGTTTTGTATGATAGGTGTTGTATCACTGGGAGGTAGAGGAGTTGTCGACGTCTGTGTTGGAGGCCTGTCTAGAGGACAACTTGGAGGAAACAGCCTGTCTTCTAGCTACCATCATATTTAGGTAATGGTGTAACACTGTGTGGTGATTTAAATCATATTGGTAAAACATACTTGCAAATTGCACTAACAACAATATACCTCCAGTATGTAATCATTTTGTGCATCAATTAAGATATTTAAAGCGGTCTCCGCTACGACATACATATTTTGCACCTTTCTTGCTGGATTTCCAGCAGAATATTCCTTATATGCATAAACTTATGCACACAATTTTGGGTTGCTGTGACTTACTTTGTATGAAATATACGGCATGTCTGGTCTCCACTATGACATGCGTATCTTGTTTCAGTCTTGCAGAATTTTCACCAACTCCACCAAAATGTTCCTTAGATGCATCTAACATCATGTGCAAAATTCGGGTCACTCCCAGTCTCCGCGACGATATGCATGTCTTGCTCCTGTCTTGCATGATTTTTAACAAACTCCACCAGAATGTTCCTAATATGCATCTAACATCATCTGCAAAATTTCAGGTCACTGTGACCTACTTCAGATAAATAATCAAAACACATAAGGAACAAAAGTCTCATGGGATTGACATTTTTTGTTTGCTCAAATCAAAATTGAATTGAATTGGAGTGTTAAGGCGCACCAACACATGAAATGTTATATGGCGCCAAACAGGAATGAACATGCCAGACTCATCCCCCATGTACATTGAGATAAAATATGGAGAATGGGCCTAGAACCGTCTCACCTGCAGAACTGCAGAGTGGCTGCAAATTCTATTGTAGACACTCCATTTACGCAGGAGCCACATTTATTGTTTTTTGCCAGTGCTCTAGTGATGTGAGCGAGATGGCACTTGACACAATGCAGGGGTCATGATGAAGACCTTTAATGAGCATGAACAAAAAATGATAAAATGAACATGAATATGGGGGGCTTCTACCACTCCAACGGGATCTGCAAGGGCCCTATTCTTTGCCCCGGAACCACACGGGGCTCAAATCAAAATATGGTCCGATATGGAATTCTCTTCAACATAAGGTTTGTCATGCAGTCCGTGGCCTTCTAGCTTATAAAACTAATAAGAAAAGTACAATGTTAATTTCATGATATGTATATATGCCACTTACAAGTAAATCTGACATTCAATAAATAAATGAAGGATTTAATTTCATTGCTTGATGAATACCTGAAGATTGCAGTGTGTCCCTTTGAAAACGTTACAATAAATAAGATCTCATTATGATAGCAATGACACTTCAGTAATTGCATGATTTTATTAAAATTCTTATACATATAAAGACAATAAATATCCCTTTTCACATTTTTTTCATTGCCAAAATATAAATCTTTTGAATATTTCCTTTTTCTGATCATTTTAGAAAGGCATCTAAACAAAAGCCAGAAGAAAAGAATGATGTTCAAAAGCCTGCTCTTTTCTGCCCGACGCCAGTTTTTCTCGCCACATTCTCGACCAAATTTAACCTGAAAGTAACATCATTGGTGCTAGAGAAGCTACGAGGAGACATCGGAACAACGCGGCCTGCAGCATTTACATCTCTGAAGCAGCTAGGGGCAGATAACTTCGATACTCTTCCAGAATCCATGCTGAATGGAGACAAACTTCCGTATGACCAACTATGGCAGGACATCATGCAGAACCTGCAGAAAGGATTAGATACCAGGAAATACATCTACGTAACGCACAGCGAGTTAGACCGTCTTGAAGGTCAGCTAAGTGACTCAGATCATGCTCAGGCTCACAAAACGCCTGCAATATTTTTCACGTGTGGACATTATTACACCAAGTTGTCATTCACGAAGGAAGTCGACAGATATAGTAGGGAGCTGCGGCAAGGACCGGTGAAGGTACCAGACACGGTGTCCATTATAAGTGAATACTACAATAGAAAAGGCTGCATACCTCTTGCTTGTCCTAAATGTGTCTTCAACACTCTATCGACTATTTCATAACTTGCAGCAGTGTTCGATGAATAAACCGAGTACATAAACTGTTTCCATGGATATACATATAAAATATAATCAGACCAAATGATTCATTGTTTTAATAGATGAAACCAGTATTTATTAAATAATGCGCATAGCATTTCATAAGCTTGTAGCATGGTCGGTGACATTTCCTTTGTAGAATGCAGAGCATTAAATCGTTTAATATAGGGTAACTAAAGGGGCGTGGCTATACCGTACTACAACTACCAGATATTGGAATTTAGAGTACGGTCATTATGACATCACAGTGTTACTAAATACACCATGCTAAGCCCATCACGGTGTTTAAATAAGCCAACTCGCTGAGACCAGACTATCTATTACTTATTCACCTGGCCTTTTCCGTTGAGCAAGTTCTCTATTTGACTATCACATCAAGTACTTAATTCATACAGTAAAGACTCCATTATCTCCGCTGAAAACAGCAAAATAACCGACCAGTCAAATCAGTTAAAAAGAAGTAAACGAGATGTTGTGAATGAGATGTTTACTGAAGTCTGATTGGACAGTACGAAAGAGGGAGAAAATCAATAATAAGAACAGCCAATTGCTCAAGGGAAAAAAGCCAGTCGAATACAAGTATTGTGTATGGTCCATAATCTTATTCATGTAGTCATGTACTATTTTTGGCATCTTGCATACCAGATGAGGATGATATCTTTGTTAAACACATGTGCAAGACAATCTTACATTATTACACCATGATAGATTATGTTGTAATGAAATATACCTCCTCAAAAGAAGTTGTTTGGGAGAGTGATGAGGGGATATACTGCTCACTGTGACCCAGTCATGAAAGTCCTTGTCTGCTCTGCGACTCCTCTCCCCTTGAAGCAAATATCATGAAACTTCATGGTGTGGACTGCCTGTGGTGAGAGGACAACCGTATTCAATTGTTCCAATACGATAAAGTCTGTTATTCAAAACTTATTTGAGAAAAAAGATCTTTTCGTTGTTGATGATTTACCTTTACCCAACAGTAATTAGCGGGGGGGCATACTTAATCGCCCCTAACAGATGACAGCTCTAATATTTCTTAGATACCATTAACGTTTTGTGATTTGACTACGCAAACAACATTTTTTAAGTTCATTTACACAATGATCCCATACAACTGTTGATGTTTTCGACGTCTTTTTGTTTTAGCTGCCCCCTTATGTAAAATCGTTTTATCAGGCATAAGTGTAAAACACAGACATCCTTTAAAATATTAAAATGCATTTCTTACTGCGATATTCCATAAATGAATATATTCAATGAAGTTGTGCAATATTTTAATAATTGTTTCTGTGATATTGTTTTTATTGTAAAAAATAGTAATTGTTGATAGTTATAAGAAATTAAAATCAACCATGTTTCAAAACATAAGACTTTATTGTCCCTCCACTTCCACACTCCCATTGTGTAATATTTGATACAATGAGTACAGTACTCCACATTGAGAACAGACCATTGGGATATAACAGGAAAGGTGTTCCATGGAACACTTATGTCACCTGCCGGGTTCTTATTTCAAAGTTATGGCCAGTTGTGAGCATGGTTAGGTTGCAGGTTTAAGTTTTATGAAGGGTGGCATAACTCTGCCAAAATTAAAAGTCAGAGTTATTAGACATGTAATAATAATTCCTTGGATGAAGATGTGTGTGAAGTTTCATGAACGTAGGTCAATACTTTTGAATTTAAAGAAAAACTGTCGAAATCTGTCCAGCAGTTCTTGAGAAGATTAAGGTTTCAACCATATATGGTAATGGCGGCCATCTTGGATGTCGCGCTGACCTAATTTTAACAAATCTAAAGGATCATCCACGTGAAGTTTGGTCAAAATTGGCCAGGCGGTTTCCGAGAAGAAGTCGTTTGAAGCAAAAGTTAACGTCGGACGGACGACGAGTGATCCCAATAGATCACCTTGAGCCTTTGGTTCGGGTGATCTAAAAAACAAGAGGGCCCAAAATGGCCCTAATCGATCACCTGAGTACTGGCACATTATCGAACTTCTTCAAAATCTTATGGTCATATACAATCTGTGCAAGTTTGGTTAAGATTGTTCAAGAAATGTGGGCTTTGTTGTGTATAACAACATTGATATAAAAGACACTGACAAAGTTTGGTAAAGATCAAATACAAAATGATGCTACATGTAATACATGAGAGCTCTGTGCCATGTGGTTCCAGAGAAGATTATTTTCAGTTTTATTTTCCCTATACAAGCCTATGTAAAACTGTGACCCCGGGGCGGGGCCAAATGTGACCCCTGGGTGACCATTTGAAAAAACTTGGTAGAGGACCATAAGCTTATAATGTAACATATGAAGTTTGGTCAAAATTGGCCAAGCGGATTCTGAGGAGAAGTTGTTTGAAGAAAAGTTGACGACGACGATGGACGACGAGTGATCCCAATAGATTACCTTGAGCTTTCGGCTCAAAGTTATGTGCAAAAATGACAGTGTAATTGAATTGTTAGTGTATTTGACCTTTTGACCCCCCTGAGGGCCCCTGGGCTCGGAGCAAAAAATAATGTTGCTCTTGCGCGCCGTCATATGGTCGTCATACCCTAAGTTTGGTTGAATTCCATTCAGCGGTTTAGGAGGAGATGTAACAGACGGACGACAGACGGACGGAGGCTATTTTAATATACCTTGTTTTTTTTCAAAAACGTGGGTATAATGATCAAACAAGAGCTGTCGGAGAACAGACCAGCTCGACTATTCGATTTTTCAGAGAATAATAAATTATATAGCTAGTATATACCATCAGAAAACAAGGCTAAAACAATGTGGGGTGGGATTGGGGGCGCAACATAGCTTTGTGTAAGAATTTAGCAAAACTACAGTGGTGGTGGTGGTGGTGGTGGGATTGGGGGCGCAACATAGCTATGTGTAAGAATTGAGAAAAACTACAGAAAAGGTGGTGGTGGGGGCAATGTGTAAGAATTTACCAAAACAACACAGAAATATGTAAAAAAAAGAAAAAAAAAGAAGAACTATTCTAGTTTTGAGTGTTGTGGGGTGTGAGGGGGGAGGGGGGGGGGCGTGGAGGGGAGGCAGTGGGGGAGGGGCCAACATGTGTAAGAATTGACAAAAGCAACACAGAAATATGTAAACAAAATAAAATTAACAAAAAATAAATGGAGTTTCAAGTGTGGGGTGGGGTGGGGGTGAGAGGTGCGGGGGTGGGGGGGTGGGGCACCATACATATATGTGTAAGAACTGACTAAAACAACACAGAAATATGTAAAAAAAAAAAAAAAAGTTTCAAGGGGGGTTGGGGGGGGGGGGGGGCAACATATATGTGTAAGAATTGACTAAAACAACACAGAAATATGTAAAAAAAAAATGTGGAGGTGCGTGGGAGCGGGGTGGGGGAGGAGGGAGCCCATGCCCCAATATGGGTGAAGTATGAATAAGATGCATAATGCTATAAGAAATCCAAAACCAAAATTATATATACATACATGCATGCAAACCTAGATCTGCCTTTATTGCACATTTTATGGGCTATCACAATTTGGGTTCCATGGGAGCCCAGAATTTGCAGGACAAAATTACTTACCCAACCTTTTACAACATACTATAAGGAAACCAATTCCAAAATTTTGTTCAGCTAGGACAATAAATGTAAGAGATATAGACGTGTAAACACAGCTTACATGCACAATTTGATGTGAGACAGACACATTTTAAGGGCTATCAGAATTTGGGTTCCATGGGAGCCCAGGGGTTACAGGAACCAAAATTACTTAAGCAGCCCTTAAGATAATGCTATAAGGAAGCTAATGGCCAAATTTGGTTGTGCTAGGGTAAGAATTGTAAGAGATATAGACTTGTAAACACAGCTTACACGCAAATTTGATGTGAAATGGGACACATTTTATGGGCAATCATAATTTGGGTTCCATGGGAACCCATGGGTTACAGGAACCAAAATTGCTTATGCAGCCCTTAAGATAATGCTATAAGGAAGCCCATGGCCAAATTTGGTTGTGCTGAGATAAGAAATGTAAGAGGTATAGACTTGTAAACACAGCTTACACGCAAGCCTTGATGTGGGACGCCGACGCCAACGTGATTACATAAGCTCTTTTATTCTTCGAATAGTTGAGCTAACAAGAGGTCCATGACCTTGAAAAGCTCTCCTCAGATATCAAAAGCTAGACATTGGAACGGTATCACAACTTTTTATGTGTTTGTCATTCTATGAAGCGGTAGTGTGTGTGTCACTTATTAAACATTACAAGTATTTTTTGTGACCATGTTTGGAGGAGGCATGTTTGAAGTCCAAGCAGCCCTAACAGTTGTCAGTCTCAGTAAATACATGTTATTTTCGATATTTCTCAAATGAAAATCAATTTTGTAACAAGATTAACATTCCTGTTAAGTTTCATGAAAATCCTTCAAGTAGTTTCAGAGTAGTTGCCACAAGTTTTTCCTATGTAACTCTGTGTAAACAAAGATGACTGAAATTCAGGCCAACCAGATATTTACTTAGGACCAACAGTGAACTTAAGAGCAACATTCCTGTAAAGTATCATGAAAATCCATCAAGCAGTTTCAGAGAAGTATTCGCCACAAGTTGTTCTTATATAACTCAATGTAAACAAAGATGTCCCCTGGTGGCCATGTTTGAAATCGAATTTTGTTAAGGACCAACTACATGCCAATCAATTTGTTAACGGTTCCAAATCAATATCCATTATAGTTTTTGAGAAGTAGTCAACACAAAATTGTATTTCAAAATCTACATTTAGCTGTGGCGGGCCGCCATCTTGAAATTTCGGCCAGTCTGATTTTTACTTAAAGGGAATGTAGCGACACAGCCAAACGAGCACTGTTAGTGATAGTTCTGAAAAACTTGACAAAAGGTGAAAGAATTATCCAAATTGGATGATAAACAAAAAAGATATGACCATTTGAAGGTTGTTCTAAAACGGGTAGGCGAGCCGCCATTTTTAGAACTATGATGTCATAGTTCGAAATTACCATATATGGAATATTGATAAATATTTAAAGCAAAGAAAATCACTGCAAATGAATGTAAAATCCTTTACTGGTCATGTAATCATTGTCATTAAATTTACATATTTTTCATACAGTTGCTGTCACGTTTTCTCTATGTGTCAGTAAATTTTCATATTTATAAATATTCCATGTATGGTCTTTTAGAACTGTGATGTCATAGCTCTCAAAATGGCGGCTTCCATATCCGTTTCAATAGAAGCTTCAAATGATCATATCTTATCATCCGATTTTGATAATTCTTTTACCCCTATTCACGTTTTTCAAACCTCTCAATATTAAAGATGGTTTGGCTGTGACGCCGTTAAGACCAACTAGACATCAAGAGCAACATTCCTATAAAGTTTCATAAAAATCCATGAAGTAGATTCAGAGGAGTAGTCGCCACAAGATTTTCCTACCGTATGATGTCGAATCAAAATAATTTTCAACAAGAACCAACATTATGTCATGCAGATCATTTTAGTAAAGGTCCCATATGAGTATTGCTTAAAGTTTCAGGGGAGTAGTCATTCAAACTTCTTTTTTAAAAATCTAATTTTAGCTTTGCTCGCCATCTTCGATTTCACATCAACCTGTTTTTTTTGCTAGCTTCAACTATATGGGCAACATTACTGTAAAGTTTCATGAAAATTCTTCCAATAGTTTTAGAGGAGTATAGAAGTAGCCACAATAAGTAGCCACAATAAAGTTTACAAAAGGACGAACAGACAGACGGACGATGCACCACGGCATATGGACACGCATTATAGTCTCGATCATTTATTTGGTGCCCTTTCTTCTTTTTTTTTTAACATTTGGATGTTTATAGATGCACTTTAGTCGGAGGACGGCGTATATCAAAAATCGTCCAGCCGCACGTAGACGTGTATTTTATGCACTAGACACGCATGGACACAAATGTTCATCAATGTGCTAACACTTGCAGTTGAACAGGTAGAACTCAAAATGGACACACATGTTCATCGCTGTGAAAACGCTTGCAGTTGAACAGGAAAGTTACGGTAATCTTCTCTAAAGTTAGAGCGTCAAGATTGAAGATTAAGGTGCTACTAAAATACATCCTGAAAGGTGATACTAAAAGCCGTACAAAGCAGTCAGCAGTGATCAGCAGTCCAAATGTCATGTTTAGAAGTAAATTATAGCAATTATACGTAAAAATTAGGTACTTTTTTCTGTTTTCTTTTAGGGCACTGTTCCCTAGATCCCTGAAAGTAGGCCTTTGATCGCTGGATCCCTTTAAGTAATTGCCAATGTTCCCCAGATCCCTACAAATAAATGGCCATGTTCCCCAGATCCTCAAAAGCCCCGGTGGGCCTCAGATTTCAACGAAACTTAGTAGGGATCCGGATGATCTGTATCAAGCCTAGATGTGCATATCATCGTCTGTTCCAGTCAAACGATTTTCGGAGGATTTATTGCCCTTTCCTCAGTTCGGGGAGACATCTGTTTTTACTAAAAACAACCTCTAGTTCAACATTTAGATATTATTGAAACAAATCAGTTTTGGTGCAAAACGGCTGCCAAAGCTATTGTGAAGAAATAGCCATCTAATGGGCTTCCAATATACGGAGATGACGAACAATGCGCCATTGCATAAATTCACTTGACCTTTGTCCAGTAGCGCTAAAAACGTAATAGGACCCAATGAAGTATTAAAGGTAAGTCATGGTCAGGTATGGTTTTACTGCATACTATAATTTAGATGTTAATTTAAGCAGGTCTATTAAAGGCAATTGGTAGAACCACAGCTAACAAAAACTTTGCGGTGAACAATAGTGTAAAAAGCAGATCATGGTAAAAGTGCAATTTTGCTTTCATCCTAATCCTATTACATGCTTTGTACAATTACACATGGTAAAGTTATGTTTTAACCACCTGGTTTTAGGACGTGTGCTGTACTGAATTATTTATCTAGTAGACATACCTCTGTATAAAATGTGACTACTGTAAAATTAAACATTCTAGTGCCACATGTATTCTTCATTTTTGAAAAGTACAAGATTTATAAATCTGGAAGGGTGTTCCATGGAACACTTGTGTCGCGGGTTATGTGCTTATTTCAGCAAGTACAACCTACTATAAAGACGGGGGTTACAATCCTTCATGAATAAAGGTGCAGGTTTTTTAAGTGTTGAATTTTTATGTGAAAAGGGGCATTAATCTTCACTGGATAATTGATACGGAAGAACTGTATACTGGTAACGTTTTTGACCACATGTCAATATTTTGCCAAGTTATGTGCTAGGTTAGGTTGCAGGTTAACGTTTCATGAAAGGGGGCATAACTCGGCCAAAATGAAAATCAGCTGTTGGACATGTGTAACAACATTCCTTGGGTTAAGATGAAGATGTTTGAAGTTTCACGAACATAGGTCACATACTTTTCAAGTTATGGCCAAGGTTAGGCTGCAGGTTAAAGTGTGACTGTCGACAGACGACCGGCGGACGACGGACAAAGTTATCCCTAAGTGTCTGCCATACTACCAGGCGACACAACAATAGGATTTATAAATCTCTAAACTATAGGATTAAAATATTTATTGTCGTCACTAACTCCAAGGGAAGTTGTTTTTAAAAAAATGATTCTGCACGTCTTATTTCTAGGAATTGTTACCTCATAAAATTGGTCATAGTTTCTAAACATCTTATGAAATAACCAACAAAATGTGTTACACGTGACACAATTGCATGGGAAAGCCAAGGTCACATATAAATGTAGTAAACAAACTTGGCTGATGGCTGCTTATAGCAATTTATTGCTTTGTCTAGCTACACCCATCAATTGGTCCCGAGAAAAAACACCTTGAATTATACACGTTCATTGCCCGAAACATAAAACTGTTAACAGCTCCACGATCATTAAATTTTAAGGTATCGCAGTATCGGTTATGACAGAAAACCTGAATTTTGTGTAGGTACACACGTCCATCTAGATTTTAAAACTTGTCATCCTGTCAGTTGTTCTATTCTACATAATCATTATGAAGCAAATAGTTTTTGCACAATATATTTTGTTGATTATACTGCACTAATAATGTATTCAAACCTATGATAGAAATAATGAAGAAAAACTGAGAAAAAAACATTTGAATACCTTTTTTTTTATAAATACATTGTGAGAGTATACAACATGACCGGTTCAATTTCAAAATGAGACTGGATTAATAAATCAAGGAATTTGATAATTGATAAGTACTTCAAGACTGCCACTTGTCCATTTAAAGGATCACACATGTATGAGATTGCGTTGTCACATTGTGAAAGTAGGGGTTCGCTGATGTACAAGGTCGTAAATTGCTACGGAACATAGCAAAGCTCTGTGAATGATTTTCTCACTTCACTGTCAAAGTTTCACACCCAAACGTGCAACTATTAGATCCAATTCAAATTCATGATCCTAAATTCGGACAAAGAAAAAACTACACATATCCTAACTTTTGATTTGAAAATTTAGATTTTTCTTTACATGGTTGCAGAAAAAAACTACTTATAAGCGATATGAAGTAATTTAAATGAAATTTTCAACGAGCATGCGCTGCATAACAGTGATTGACTTGCCTGACGACCTTTATCGTCTCTCGACCAATCAATTTCGCTGCCAGGGCCTCCTCTGGCCATTTTTTTCCTTTCGCAACCGATTTCGCCAAATGAAAAAAGTTGGAGCCAAATTGGCTCAAAGATAGCATATTATATTTTCGAAATTATTTTTATGTATTTTTAAATGAAGCATGGTCCATGAATAAAGCAATTAGTAATAATTATAATCATAAACTTATATTTTAAAAAATATTTTACTCAAATTTCTTTCGCCAATCACATTCGCCAAAGTTATTTTGTTATCGCCACTTTTATTATTTTGTCTCATTTGGCTCCATTTGCGAATCCCAGGCTGCTGTCGCAGCTTGTGACACAGAGGCGGAAATAACCTTTCTGTAAATGGTGTCACTGTGTAATCTAATCGCTGCTATTGTGTTAATAATTTAATGATTATCTTTGAAGTTTATGATGCTTTTTGCGGGTGGAGACTATTACGACTTGATTGGATTAACTGTTTAATTGACTGCTACCGGCTTCTGATTGATTACCGGTTATTAGACCGAACTGAGATAAAAACAAATGGTAGCGGTCAAACATGTGAAAAGATAAAATCGGCAAAAATAAAATTTGACTTTGTGTTTGTTGTTTGTTTATTTGTGTTTGGTGTTAATCTTGTTTTACGCATGTTTTAAAGAACAAAGAAATATAATTTTAATGAGGATAATTTAAATATTTATAAATCGGCGAAATCTACATAAACAAAGCGTTTTTTAACCTAGGTTATCGTTCAGTCAAAACTTACCGGACATTACGAATTGTGATATTTTGTGTTTACGTACTATTTTTGTGCTATCGAGAAACAGACTTTATTAATTTATGTATGTCCAATACACAAATGGCGCAAAGAAGTATATTTTCATTTATGTCATCGCAGTCTACGAAATGGCCTGTTGGGGATGCACTGTCTGACCCCGAAGAAGCAGAAAAAAAGAGAGCTTGTGTTATAATAACACCAATAACTTATAATATTAACAAATGTGGACCCCAATTTATTAAACAGCCTTACATAACTTTGATCTCTGACATAATGACATATTATTGTAAAATGAAATATTAGTTTTTTAAGTTCAAATGCATATCCTTGCACACCTTTCTTGGCAATAAAATATTTTTCAGAATTCACTAAAATTAAAGTTATTTAAGGATGTTTTATAAAACGGCGCTTCGATTTGTTTGATTTATATTTGACTTTTGACATTTCAATTTTGACCCTTGGGATTTGTGAGTCAAGGGCCATATGACTCTTCACTTTTAAAGTCTATTGAGAAACCTGGAAAAGATAATTACGCATGTATGAATTGTTCATGAATTACTTTATTTTAACAGGCATGTTCCAACAAAATGACATAAATAAAATTATTGAGTTATAATCAATTGTACTGAATTGTGTTTGCAGAACAAAAACAAAGACTGTATGTCTATATAAACTGGTTTAAACTACTAGACAGTTCTCATAATTGTTCTGCGTTAATCCCAGTTTTTGACTCGTTCATCTTCAGGTATCAAACTCCAGTTTGGTGAATGCTTATCTGCAGCTAGCCAATTAAAATCATCGATATCGTCCCAGCTGTCTCTGTTCCTATTTAAACCAGAAACTTTGTAGTGCTCGTCTAAATCTGCATACTTCCAGTTGTATGGACCAAAGCTCACTGTGGAACTGTCTTCTATGATGGCTCTACTCGTAACATGTATGTAGAATTTTGTATCTTTTGTTGTGTGGATTCTCAACTGCTGACAGGGTACAACAAAGACACAGTTGGTACATTCTCTAATGAAAATGGAACCAGATACTGGGCCAGAAAATATCTTACAATTGTTAAGCTTGTTTATATGAATAGCTGAAGGCGCGCCAAATAGTTTAACTGTGCATGAATCTAGCCTTGCAAGTGCAACATCTTTTTGGTTGATATCATCTGCCATTTGTAGATCCTGATCTTTCACATCTGTGAATTTACAATCAGCTAGGACAACGTCAACATCATCTTTGAGTTCTTTTTTCACTTCATCAACTTTTTCAATAACTGTTCCCTTCTTTTTTGATTTGAATGCAAATTTCTTTTTGGGAATCAGCTCGTCTCGCTTTTCCTGGATTTTGGTTTGCAATTTGGTTAGAGCCTCCTGTGCCTGTCTCACCTCATACGCAGGCAGGAACATGATGGATTCAGTGAGGAATCGTTGAAGTTTTAGATGCATAACTGATATCGAATCAAACTTATCAATCAACTTATTTTTATCCAGTGAGTCACAGGTTGAAAGTTCATGTTCCAGATTGTTCTTTTCTTTGGCAAAATTGTCAGTGAAGAATTTGGCACTTTCTTGGGCAGATGCAGCCTTGGATTTTTCCTCACGGCGTTTTTGTAAATGGGCTAGTCGTTCGTCTTCCCTTTTCTGCAGTTTATCTCCAACAACATGCATTTTATCTTCTAAAGACGAGACATTTTCTTCAGTAACGGCCGAAGTCATGTTATTTTCGGCCATTTTACCATTTGTTTATATCGCTTAAAACATTAATAAAGTAGAATTGTTAATAAATAAATAAATCCGTATTAGTAGTTAAAATATACAAATAAAAGTTTGTTGATCCAAATAAAGTTTGTGAACTTAAAAAATGTGTATTATTTAACAATGTGCATTATATCGCTCAAAAACGATTTATAGTTTTGTTAGTGATATGGCAAGGCGAAATGCAATTTACACATCTATAAGAATAGAACACCTCGGCATTGATACGAACAACAGCCAAGTCGATGGGGTCCCGTTACAAATATTTGCATGTAATTGTCTTGTACACTTTTATTCAACCACTGTGTCACATGTAATGTGAACACCCTCCTTCAAATGTCATGTAGTCTAGGTTACAATGAAACAATTAGAATGCAAAGAAATGCCATTAACCCTTTGAAAACTGTAGACAGTAGCTGTAATGCTCACTTTAGTGAACTTATCTTGGGCAACTACAGTGCCAAATATGAACACCATTTTAACTGATGTAGGCTTCATTATTTTGGTGAATTTGACCTTGAACTCTGGACCCAAGGGTCAGACATTGAATTCGAAACTTTTCATTGCCATTTACACATCCTAAGCATCCACTGTGCTAAAAAGAACAGACGTATGAGTTGTTTCAATAACACTGCATGCTGACCTCATATGTGACCACCGCCGGTGAGGAGAATCAGTGACGTCATCAGTATATCAAATCCATATTGTATGAGTATATCATTAGTAATAGCATGCAAGAAATTTCATAACAAATAACGAAAATCATGGCGGGTTTAATGTTCATTTTGGTTATAAGTAATTTGTTTTGTTTGACCTCAATTTGTTTTGTTTGACCTTGATATCTGACCCCAGGTGTCAGACCTTGGATTCGGAGAATACGTTTCTGTGCCAAATATGAACACCATACTTCAAATAATGGAGGAATTTAATTGAATCGGTTTTTTTTTACCAAGCGCCAACTAATGAAGAAAGAGTTCACGTTACGAGCAAAACCTACGGACGGACGGACCACATTATATCAGTGCAGATAAAACAACTGAAGACAATACCATGGATATAATGAGTATGTAGGTCTATGGCAATACATAATAATACACATAAAGTTTTCTGATCCACACATGAAAGAAGTGGCTCTCTATAGATCTATACTTAATCAAAAAAGAATTAAGCTGCACGATATGAATGTATGGTTATATCCAAGCTCATTAAAATCATATCCTAATTACGCTTTGATACTCTCCGCTATATTCACAGTATCGTAGCGTGATAAAGGGTCTGATTTTAATGAGATTTGGTTATATCAGAGTGGTACAATATACCTCTCGGTATGGCCTCTGGTTGAGGCTCCGGCTGGAATGATACACTACAGCTGGAATCTCGACCAGCTGGTTGATGATCCGGTACGTCATGTCGACCTTGCTCTGTTGACGCCGGGCTTGTAGCTCTTCCCAACCAAGGTCTTGCAGCATTGGTGGTGACGCTGCTGGTTCGGCGTTATTCATTATGGGCTCGTCCGTCGTTGGGTTGATTCCAGTTTTGTTTAGCATGTTTTGGTGTATTGGTCCAATACGGTGGCTGCTTACTCCATTTATGGTCGAAAGAGCGAGTGACTTATAGCAAGTAACATTGATGTCTTTTGGACACGTTGCACGGTTTCTCCAAAGGAATGCCGTAGCCTGGTTTGTCCCCTTGGTTACCATGTCGTTGTGGCTGTTCCGGGGCAGTGTATTGTGGTCATGGAGGGAGCCAGGTGTGTTGATGACCTTTCGCTTGTTGGTGATTCGGATGTTCTCGCATTTGTGTTACATTGATAACAGTTTCTAATTCATCAATAATATAGTGTTCCTACGAATATTTTTAAGAATAATGTAAACGTGTTATTAGGTCATCCAAGATCAAACATTAGTAACATAGAGACGTTTCTGGATGAGTAAATAAAATGTTTTTGTTTACGATGTGAACCATCATAATTCAGGGGCGTTCCTGGGGCTAATTTAGGTATACGCACCATCGAGTTTTGGATTCACAAATGTGCCTAACCCACCTATACCTTCAGTTTTTATTGCATTTTTCGCATTTTTAGCCTTTTTTATTTGTTTGCTTCTTTAATAGCCTGTACGCACGTGCGTCAGTGCGTATGCCCAGGTACGCCCCTGCATATGACTGTCATTCAAGGTTATTGGAATATTCAAAAGCTTCTATGATATTCATAATGAAATATTGCAGCTATAACTGCATATACATTGCAGTGATTTTATGAAAAGCGCAACACTTTGAGCGATGAAAAAAAAACATTTCCCTATCTAGATTTTTTTCGGTTTTTTTTGTTGCAATATATGTATCTAGTTCCTCACTTCTTCTCTTTAAATAAAGTTTCACTCAAAAAATCTAGATAGGGGAATGTTTTTTTTCATCGCTCAAAGTTTTGCGCTTTTCATAAAATCACTGCAGTGTATGTGCATGTATAGCTGCAATATTTCATTATGAATATCATAGAAGCTTTAGAATATATAACCTTGAATGACAGTCATATGATGGTTCACATTGTAAACAAATTATTCCACAACGTTAAAAAAAGTATGTGTTGGGATTATTATTTGTTCAGTATCTGGTTCAGTATTTGGACATATTTCTATGACAGTATCAATACAGCCTTTTGAGGTTGTTATTTGTTCAGTATCTGGTTCAGTAATTGGATTGGGAATTCAGAATTCAGAGTTCAGTATAAAGTAAAAATATTGGATGCTTTGAATTAAAAAGATATTGCGAGAGGATATACATCATTGTGCTCCTCTATACTAAAAGTGACATTGAATTATTTGAACTAGTGTGAATAAGGAAACCAGGAAATACATAACCTAAAACTGGACCAAAGGGATACGTGACAATTAAGATCTCCCATTCATGTAAGTTGTTCAAATCTTCATGGTCCGTCGTTGAGTATTGTTCGCTTTAATCACTTTGTACAAAAGACAGTCGTCAGCAAACAGACGAGCTGTAGATGAAACTCGCGATGGTAAGTCATTGATGTAGACTAGGAATAAGAGAGGTCCAAGTAGGACGCCAGATGCCATTGGGGATGAAGATCGAGGGGTGAGTGGAAAACTATTGTATCTATATATAACTAAAGAACAAGATATACTAGTTTCACACTAAGACCTCGAGATTATGTCTTTCCATCTAGCACAACGTGCTGGCTTCTATATGGCTTCTATATGGCTTCTAGCACAACGTGCTGGCTTCTATATAAATCCAAGCTAGGGTCTTGCCTCGGACACCATAGTGGTGGAGCAAAACTGACAGGCGTTGATGGGGAACCTTATCAAATGACTTGCTGAAATCCAACAGGGTGGCGTCAATCTGTTGTCTCTCGTTCAATCAAGCTGCGAGGTCGTGGACGGTTGTAATAAGTTGTGTATCACGTGATATTTTCTTTCTTCATTAAGCCATGTTGATTGTCTCACAATATGTTGTTGCTATCCAGTAACTTCATTACATAACTTTGGACGTTTGCAGCAAATTGATGTCAGTAACACTGGTCCGTAGTTAGCGGCCATACCATTGTCACCCTTCTTGAAAAGTGGGGTTACATTAACGTTCTTCCAGTCTTCCGGAACTTTACCCTGATCGTTCGAGGTCTAACATATACTGAAAGGAAAAAGAAACGCAGGGTGCGTATTTCCGCTATATATTGTATGTTTAATATGCTACTGCTAATCGAATGGTACAGGGCGACATTAGGCCTGTCCTTAGAAAGAAGATTTAAACAGCACTGAACACACCAATGGTTACCCCTTTAAAGTTTCATTATCGTCAGAATGCGCATTTGGCTCAAGCAGGTGAGCAAACTTAGGCTTTAAATGTTGCAATCACTTAACATTAAATACAGTACTGAACTGGCTCAATTTTTCAAAGAGGAACTTCAGCATTTATGAATTTCTTGTTACAACGTGTACTGTGATTAAAACGTCTACAACATCACAGTTGTGTCCTTTCTCTAACTAACTGCACATTGTTTTTTTACAAAACATCTTGGGATTTCCTTGGAATATATATGGAATTAAGTGTGCAGTATATGCAGTATATAGCGGAAATACGCACCCTGCGTTTCTTTTTCCTTTCAGTATATGAGTGTCGGAGCGGGTACGATAGCTGGTGCCATATCCTTCAAGAAACGCGATAAGATTTGTCCTGGACCGTTGGCCTTGTGTGAGTTTAAGCCTTCCAGTAGTTTCTTTACGCCTTTTACATGGATGTTGAGGTGAGGTGCCGCTGTGAAGGACTGGATCCCATAGATGGTAGGCTGGTGCAGTCTTCTTTAAAGAAAACTGACGTGAACTGCTCGTTGAGTATCTCGACCTGGTCTTTGGATCTGAGTGGGTACTACCGTCCTTCTTTGTAGGCTCCCAGACACCGCCAAGGCGAGTTTAGAAGGTACAAAGGTGTTGATAGTTCAATTCAATTTTGTCTGAAGGTTGATCAAAGGTTGCTCACTGGTGTTGCTGAGTAATGTTCTTGGATGAAATATGTTAGGGTCTAACTTACAATTGGCAACTGATTATATTTCTACTCTAAGATGCCTAAATATCACGAATGAACATAAAAACGACCCCTACCCTAAATATTTGCAAGGAAATTCAGTTTGCACATTAAAATGTGTTGTCCTGTCCTAGGTTACACACCTGTTCACTGGGTTAATTTAACCATTTTACCCCCTAGTCACATCTATGTTGAATGCAAATTATAGACTTGAACCCTAGAACCTGGTTTAAACCCCCAGCGGCTTTTTTTGCCATTACCCGTTCGAAGGTAGGCGGTAGCCCTATTGTCAACCTTTTTGTGTTTGTGATGTCTTATTTGGCCTTTTATTCATCTTTAAATTTGTTCTTTGTTTACGTGTATGTTTGTAGTTGACTGTCGTCCTTGAATGCTACGATTTTTATATCTATATTGAACAATATTTTATACTCAGTTGCAAAAGAAAGTGTCCACTGAGTTTTGTTTAGATTTAATTGTATAAAGTTTTTTTAGTTTTAGAATTAAGTTGACACATTCCAAAATGAATATGCCATGTTTGGTACCAACGTTTTTATCATTCCATATATCATGTTGTCATTTGTTTTTCAATAGAATGAATCATTAAGGCACTGTCGCTTGAAGAAGATATGGGTGTAAAGTAAAATGTTCAAAGTGTATCCTTCCCCTCTCTCTGGGGCGTCTCTAAATAACATATACTGTGTTGATGAGCCGTTAAACAACATTCTATTCAATTCAAAGTGTACACTTTCTTTTGCAACTGAGTATATTTATTATCTTATTCTTACCATATTCAACTATTGGATAAGAACTCTATGTCATCTTTCGTTCTGAACCTTTTTTTGTGTGTGCACAAACATGGTGTGTTGTTGTATTTGTTTGAAATAAAATATGTGTAAACCAACAATATGATACAAACACTTGTTTTGATTGATATAACTTTTTCATCATGAATTGGACCATTTTAGAGTAGAATATTCTTCTAGAAGAAAAGCCTGATGTACCTGTTTGTACCACCAATTAACAGGTGTTGTAATCGAAATAAAGCAAACAAAACACATGGGCATGTTATACCGAATAATATGCTTTATACGTGTAACAAGACATATAACGACTATATACAATGGAAATGATATTCTAGACAAACAAAACATGTCGCCATGTCATACTGTCGTAACCGAACACTGACTTTATACGTGTATTATAAGAAAAGTCACAGTCTAGACAATGAAAATGATACTCTGGATAAACAAACGAAAAACGTGGACATTTCTACTGAACAATATACTGAATGCATGTATTGCATGAAAATAACAGCTTTAAAAAATGAAAATGATTTAAATACATAATGAATACGTTGTATAAATATATATACATAAATAGTTAATCAGATTTCGTCCACTTTTGCCAATCCATTTTGAACACGAGTTCCAAACTGGTAATCCCTTTCTGCGAACCCACTGTAACTATTTCCGTTTCTGTTCAAGATGCCGTTCACTGGATACCGCGCGTTGTTGGAACCATTTGTCTCTTTGTACGGATCTATAGTAGGTTCCCAGACACCGTCGACGGGTACCGAGCCCGTCGATCTCACAGACGTGTGTGATGTGGTCATATCAGTACTCGAACCAAGGCCTGTCGTTTGACTGCGTTTGAACTTTATCCTTCCGTTTTTGTATACATCCGGATGAATGGTCCCTATATCCATCATTTGAGGTCTAGCTTTAAAGCTTGTCACTTTAGACCTGTCCTTAGCAAACTTCACTCGCGATGGCACAGATGTGTCGGTTTCAGATACAGTAGGTGACTCGAGGACAACTCG
The DNA here is from genome assembly GCA_037043455.1 of Cyrtodaria siliqua. Taxonomy (NCBI): domain Eukaryota; kingdom Metazoa; phylum Mollusca; class Bivalvia; order Adapedonta; family Hiatellidae; genus Cyrtodaria; species Cyrtodaria siliqua. Next base: position 54,259 of record JAWPHD010001800.1, on the reverse strand, counting down.
AGGTTTTTTATTTTTTTGTTTCTTCATGATATTTGGTATTTGACTAGCGCCATTACCCATGGAACGAAGATGCCTCTATCCATATGTATACAGATAGAGGGACAAGGGATCGCGTCTGGGGAGTCGAAACCAGCCCCGATCTTAGGCGTGTTATGTCTCTGTAATTTATGTTATCACCAGCAATAATAGTTTACCTGAAAAAAAATCAGTTACAACTGTTAGATTTTCGTAAATATGAATTCATGCAAAGACGTCATAGTTTTCAAAATGGCGGCTCCCATATACGTTTAAGAACACCGTCAAATGGTCATATCTTCTTTATTTATTATCCGAGTTTGATAATTCTTTTTCATAACTCTAAATAATAATAATGGCTGTTTGACTGTATGCCAACATTCCCTTTAAGCAAAAATTAAAAACATGTACAGTGATTGATTTTTGCGAAATCATGCTAACAATCGTAAATACAGACGTACATGATATCTCTTCTGCTTTTAAAGCGGCAAACGGCAATCTTGACGATTTTAACAATCATTAACATTGGTGTCTCGATTTATTAATCCAGATTATATTGATTTTAAAGTAGCTATCCCGCCAACCACAGCCACATTTTAGAATATACGTACATCGTTTCTAAACCTACTGTCGATGAGGTATATATATAACTGACATATTTAAGTAGTAATGGGTGGTGGTGGGGGTGGTGGTGCGGCGGCGGCGGTGGTGGTGGCGGTGGTGGCGGTGGTGGTGATGGTATTATTAGTAGTCGTAATGGTTGTGGTAGTCGTAGTCGTAGTCGTAATGGTAGTGGTTGTGGTAGTCATAGTGGTAGCGGTTGTGGTTATGTAGTCGTAATGGTAGTGGTAGTCATAGTGGTAGTCGTAGTGGTTGTTGTTGTGGTAGTCGTAGTGGTAGTCGCAGTGGTAGTGGTAGTCGTAATGGTAGTGGGAGTCCTAGGGGTAGTCATAGTGGTAATCGTAGTGGTAGTGACAGTGGTAGTGATATTCGTAGTGGTAGTCGTAGTGGTATTCGTAGTGGTTGTGGTTGCGGTAGTGGTTGTGGTAGTGGTAGTGGTAGTGGTTGTGGTAGTCGTAGTGGTAGTCGCAGTGGTAGTGGTAGTCGTAATGGTAGTGGGAGTCCTAGGGGTAGTCATAGTGGTAATCGTAGTGGTAGTGACAGTGGTAGTGATATTCGTAGTGGTAGTCGTAGTGGTATTCGTAGTGGTTGTGGTTGCGGTAGTGGTTGTGGTAGTGGTAGTGGTAGTGGTTGTGGTAGTCGTAGTGGTAATCGCAGTGGTAGTGGTAGTCGTAATGGTAGTGGGAGTCCTAGGGGTAGTCATAGTGGTAATCGTAGTGGTAGTGACAGTGGTAGTGATATTCGTAGTGGTAGTCGTAGTGGTATTCGTAGTGGTTGTGGTTGCGGTAGTGGTTGTGGTAGTGGTAGTGGTAGTGGTAGTGGTAGTGGTAGTGGTAGTGGTTGTGGTAGTCGTAGTGGTAGTCGCAGTGGTAATGGTAGTCGTATTGGTAGTGGGAGTCCTAGGGGTAGTCATAGTGGTAATCGTAGTGGTAGTGACAGTGGTAGTGATATTCGAAGTGGTAGTCGTGGTGGTATTCGTAGTGGTTGTGGTTGCGGTAGTGGTTGTGGTAGTTGTAGTCGTAGTGGTAGTGGTTGTGGTTGTTGTAGTGGTTGTGGTAGTTGTAGTCGTAGTGGTGGTCGTAGTGGTAGGGGGAGTCGTAGTGGTAGTCGTAGTGATAATGGTAATCGTAGTCGTATTGTTAGTCGTAGTGGTAGTCATTGTGGTAGTGGTATTTGTTGTGGTTGTGGTAGTGGTTGTGATAGTGGTAGCGATTGTGTCTGTGGTAGTGGTAGTGCAAGTGGTAGTCGTAGTGGTACTGGTAGTGGTGTAGTCGTAGTGGTAGTCGTAGTGGTTGTGATTGTTGTTGTTGTTGTTATTATTATTATTATTATTATTATTATTATTATTGTTGTTACTGTTATTGTTATTATTAGTATTAGTATTATTATGCACACCACTCAGTGAAAGTAATGTATTTGCAGCCTATGTATGTATAAACAAAATAAACAACCCGACTGTACATGGTTTTCGATAACCTATGATACAGTCACACATTTTCGATAAGTTACAATATAGTCACACATTTTCGATAAGTTACAATATAGTCACACAATGTACTATACCAGCTAGATACATTATATACTGAGAGGGTAAAAAGTTTAGCACGTTTTTTAGATGAAATAATACTGTATACAAGATATACTGACATTTTGGGACTTTACGGGCTTCATTTATTCGTTACGTCATTAAGATGTTCGACTGTTATTGACGTGTGTTTAAAGGGAATGTAGTGCCACAACCAAACAAGCTTTATTATTGAGAGTTCTGAATAAAATAGAAAACGGTGAAAGAATTATCACAATCGCATGATAAACAAAAAAGATATGATCATCTGAAGGTTGTTCTAAAACGGATATGGGGGTCGCCATTTTAGAACTATGACGTCATAGTTCAAAATTACCATATATGGAATATTGATAATTGAATATTGATATATGGCATATTGATAAAGAAAATCACTGCAAATGAATGCAAAATACATTACTGGTCATATAAAGCATTATTGCTATTAAGTATACATATTTTCATACAGTTGCTGTCATTTTTCCCCCTATAAATCAATAAATGTTCATATGTAAAAATATTACATATATGGTCATTAGAACTGTGATGTCATAGCTCTCAAAATGGCGGCTTCCATATCCGTTTCAACATAACCTTCAAATGATCATATCTTCTTTGTTTATCATCCGATTTTGAAAATTCTTTCACCTTTATTCAATTTTTTCAGAACTTTCAATAATAAAGATGGATTGGCTGTGGCGCTACATTCCCTTTAATAAAATAGTGTGTCTATGGCAGTAGTTTCTTGATTTTACAACCAAAAATCTATTCCATGGTGCAACAAAAACTTGCTTAACTTTTTTCCTTCAGTATATAATGAATAAATACTTATATTTATATGTGTAGTAAACAGCCCGTATACATAAAGAATAGAGTATAAACACGTGTTTAATTATTATATTAATACGGGTGTTTACTTAAGAAATAGAACATCGTTTACTGTGAATTATCGTTTAATATATCACGGTTTGGAGTTCAATTGTAAACATTAATTTCACGAGCACGAAGGGCGAGTGAAATTATTGTTTACAATTGAACGACAAACCGTGATATATTATAGATAATTGACCGTCAACGATGTTCTATTTCTATTCTTATACTCCTAAAATGTGAAAATAACACACACATCTGAAATCTTTCGCATTGCTTTGCTTACTCTCCTAACGTTGCATACGTTACAATGCGTAATGCGCAATGCGCAATGCTTATTCTCCTAACGTTGCAAAATTTACAGTGATATATCGTTCAATATAACGAGATATTTTAAACTAGGCTATATAGTGCGGGTGTATTAGAATTTAGTATATATGGACCATCAAACCTAAATTATGTGTTCAAATGAACCGTGAAAAAAAATCCAAAACTATGTGTTCCTAATAATTTTCCCATGGTTTTCCGATGAATAATAAACTATCTGCAGTCAAGATCGTCATAATAAACTATCTGCAGTCAAGCTCGTCATAATAAACTATCTGCAGTCAAGATCGTCATCGAAAACATAAACATTTAAATATAGCTATTATATATACATACACGACAATGTGAACAAAAAGAAGATGATTTTAATGAGGCATTGTTCCCTAAGTTGTGTCAATACAACTTTGGTCTTCGTGTCGTAGATATAATATAATCAGTGCGACATGTTAATATAAATAAGTCGAATGTTCCTCTTTGGAGAAAAAGCTGTGAAAAACATTAATTTGATTAATTTAGAATTAATTATACATTTCCAGATCGCCGCGTCCGTTATGCCTTTAACGTATCATATTTACCAGTTAGTCACCGTAACAAAATCCATCTGTTTGTTTGATCTCTTTGTAAATTTGCGGTGTTCCCCTAACCCATAATTTTATCCAAAATACGACATGCTACTCACACTTAGGTTGTGCCATAATCGTGTAGGTCGTTATGTTATGTACTATACCTTTAATTAAATTCCATATTTTTCGGCATGAAAACGGTTGTAAATGTTCAGTCATACACAAATGGAATTCAGGTTTTATTGATGAAAGCGTTCGTTTTATATATACTGATATTTATTGACATTCGCCAATTGAATTCAGTTTAGTATAATACTATTCATCAGATATTCTATTAACCCATTCAAATTCCACTTTTTGATGGGAGAATGAATCAATATAAAATATTAGAAATCAGATTGACTGGTATAGGTAAACGGTGGGAGAATGAATCAATATACAATATTAGAAATCAGATTGACTGGTATAGGTAAACAGTGGTAAAAGTACTTCTGTATTTAACCACGCACTCAAATGTATGACATATGAATGGAGGGAACGGATACCCCTAACAGACGGATATTTTAACATGCAATGTGTGTAGAGTGAACACTGAACATGGTTCTTTAACACAATCAGCGTAGGACAATATAGGACCTGCTGACTTGATTGTGGGACACATCTATGTAAACCAATAGACTTATATGGACACATCTATATAAACCAATATACTTATATGGACACATCTATATAAACCATTATACTTATAGTATATTGGTGTGTTATATATACAAACCCAGTGGGTAGAGAGGAAAAAATGAGGGGGTAGAGGGTGAGGTTCAGTGGATAGCACGGTGGAGGAATCGGGTTCAAGATTCATCGCCCACTGAGTTTTGTCGGTGTGCTCTTGGGCAAGACACTTTCCCTAGATCATCACATGGGGACACCAGCCAGGCGTGTGTATCGGACTCTATCATTCGATCACATTGAAAGAACCACTCACATCTATTCGTTAGAAAGAGTAGATATAGCAGGTTCCCGGATTCCTCTGTATCGTTCCCTCTCTCTGGGGCGGCTCTTAATACTATACAAGTATAATAGTCACAAGTTGATGAGCTGTTAAACAACATTTAATTTGTTATAGAACGTATTCGTACGGACAAACGGGAAGGCCTTAATAACACTTCATGCCAGTTCCACATTCGTGTAGCGTTACAAGTTTTAAATGTGTAGAGAAAGGAAGCAAAACCAGCAACACAAAAATATAATTAACACATTTATTTACATAAAATATTCTTTTAATTCACATTAGCAAGTGTATCTTTAATCCAAAGCAGTAAGTGTCTCTTTAATCCAAAACAGTAAGTGTCTCTTTAATCCAAATGTTAATTGTCCTTTCAGTCCAAATTAATTTTATTTCAAATATTTCCGGTTTAGTCAAAATATCCAATTTCACTGTTATTATGAATGAGCACACTGTGTATTAAATCCTCTCACAATTATATTTTCTAAAAGCATCCAAATCTAAATTAACCAGTTTAATGAAGAATACTGAAACTGATCTGCTGAGCTGTGTGTGTATGTGTGTATAATTCTAAGGATTATAGTCCCTCCGCCTATATGGACACCAGTCTGATGAGCTGCTCACAGAGTCTGTTTATATACGGTCATGGACTGTTCCGGAAGGCGTCCCCATTAAAACCGTCCAATTAGAACAGTCCACATCATCATAAATGAATTTGCATAAATAATTTGCATGAATGGTAAACATGTTTCCATCTGTTCTAATTTTAGCTGTTTTTCAAGGTCAAAATCAATAATAAATATACAGCTGATCTCATCATATGTTTTACAACATCTATAGGGTAACAGGAAATATATACCTTATTCGTGGAGATCCGTAACACATTCGGAGAGATATATTTCACAGTCAAGACCCATGCCACGTTCGTAGAGATTCATACACTATTCTTCGTGATCTACACCATCTTGTGTGGAGATATCCATAGCTCATTCGTGGAGATCCATATCACATTCATAAAGATCCATATCAAATCCGTAGAGATCCATACCTCATTCGTTGAGATCCATACCACATTCGTGAAGATACATATCTCTTTACATGAGTTTCATACAACGTTCTTGGAGATCCATACCTCATTCCTGCAGACCAATATCACATTCAATTGGTGAACATCTATACCACATTCGTGGTGATCCTACCGCATTCGTGGATATCCATACGTCATTTGAGTAGATCCATATCGCACTGGTGGAGATCCATATCGCATTCGTGGAGATCCATACATAATTCGTGGATATCCATATCTCATTCGTGGATATCCATACCTCATTTGAGGAGATCCATAGAGAACTGGTGGATTTCCATACCACATTTGTGGAGATCCAAACATAATTCGTGAAGAGCCATACCACATTGGTGGAGATTCATATCACATTGGTGGAGATCCATACCTTATTCTTGATGATTTATACCACATTTTTTATGGAGATATCTATCACTCGCGAAAATCCATACGTCATTCGTGGAGATCATACCATGCAGCATTCGTTAATATCCAAACCACATTGGTGGAGATCTATACAAAGTTCTTAGAAATACATAATTCATTCGCGGAGATCCATACCGCATTGTGGAGATCTATATCGCATTGGTGGAGATCCATACCGAATTCGCGTGGAAATACATACCGCATTCGTGGAGATCCATACTACGTTCATGAATATCCATATCACGGTTCGTAAAGATCTATACCATATTCGCGGAGACTTCCATACTACATTCGTGGAGATCCATATCACATTCGTGGAGATCCATACCACATTTGTGAAGATATATACCACGTTCGTGGAAATCTATACCACATTCGTTTAGATCCATACCACATTCGTGGAGATCCATACTGCATTCGTGGAGATCTATACCACATATGTGGAGATCTATACCACATTATTGGAGATCCGATTCATACCGCATTCGTGGAGATCTATACCACATTCATGGAGATCTATACCGTATTCATGGAGATCCATACCACATTAGTGGAGATTTATTTCGCATTCATGGAGATCTATACCATGTTCGTGGAGATATATACCGCATTCCCGGAGATCCATATTACATTCGTGGAGATCTATACACTATTCGTGGAGATCTAAACCATGTTCGTGGAGATCCATACCACACTCATGGAGATCCATACCACATTCATGGAGATCCATAAACTATTCTGGAGATTAATACCACATTCGTGGAGATCTATACTATGTTCGTAGAGATCCATACCACATTCGTGAAGAGCAATACCACATTCGTGGAAATCTATACCGCATTCCCGGAGATCCATACCACATTATTGAAGATCCATACACTATTCGTGGAGATCTAAAGCATGTTCGTGGAGATCCATACCACATTCGTGGAGAGCAATACCACATTCGTAGAAATCTATACCGCATTCCCGGAGATCCTTACCACATTCTTGGAGATCCATACACTATTCGTGGAAATCTATACCATGTCCGTGGAGATCAATACCACATGTGTGGAGATCTATACCACATTCGTGGAGATCCAATCCACACGCCTGGAGATCCATACCACATTTGTGGAGATTAATACCGCATTCCCGGAGATCCATACCACATTCGTGGACATTAATACTACATTCATGGAGATACATATCCCATTCGCGGAGATCAATACCACATTCGTGGAGATCCATACCAAATTCGTGCAGATACGTACTATATTCATGGAGATCCATGTCACACTCGTAGAGATCCATACCACATTCGTGAGATCTTTACCACATTCGTAGAGATCTATATCCATTCGCGGAGACATCCATACTACATTCGTGGAGATCTATATCGCATTCGTAGAGATCTACCGGTATACCAATTCGTGGCGACTTCCATACCTCATTCTTGGAGATCCATACCGCATTTGTAGAGACCCATATCACATTCGACAGGATCCATACAACATTGGTGATGAGCAATTCCAAATACGTGGCGAGCAATACCACATTCGTGAGATCCATTTCACATTCGTGGAGATACATATATAACATTCGTTCGTTGATATGTATACCGCATTGGTAGAGATATATTCGTAGAAAACCATACCGCATTCGTGGAGATCCATACAACCTTCTTGGAGATCCATATCGCATTGGTGGAGATGCATATCACATTCATGGAAAGACATACTGAATTCTTGGAGATCTATACCGCATTTATGGAGATCCATGTCACATTAGTGGAGATATCTACTGTACTGATCTATACCACGTTAGTGGAGATAAATATCACAGTCGTGGAGATCCATATAACATTCGTGGAGATTCGTATCACATTCGTGGAGATCTATATCACATTAGTGTAGATGACTTCCACATTCATGGAGATCCATACCTCTTTTGCGGAGATCCATACCGCATTCCTGGAGATCCATACCTCATTCCTGGAGATTCATATCACATTCGTGGTGATTCATGCAGAATTCGTGGATATATATACCGCATTCCTGGAGATCAATTCCACATTCAAGTAGATCCATACCTTAGTCGTGGAGACCAATTCCACATTGGTGGAGACCCATAACATGCATAATCTATAAACATTGCTAAATTAATAATGACATTTATTTTTGTCGAAGACATAAGTAAATAAAATATGTGTATATTAGATTGTTCATAATATTTCCTTTGCATAAGTCATTATACAATTAACATCCCAAAAGAAAATGATATTCTGTCTCAATATCATCTTTACAATATGTACAAATACGCTGCTCTCTAGGCAATTTCACATGCCTTCATTTTTCAATAAATAAACATTGTGATGATGTTCTTAAAGACACATACGCAGATCTAAACTGTATGCATGTTACAAAATTTAGAGTTTACAACCATTCTTAAAATGGTTATAATACGTTTTTTATTGTCTTGTGCCATCTGAGACCACTTTTGTAAGTATTGATCTTTTAGTATTGTTTCATATCGGCTTATAAACTAAACTAGTGTTCATTTCCCACACTTTGCCTCTCCCAAATATATCCAAAACTGTTTGAATAAAGATTCAATTTCAGCTTTGTAACCCAGTTGTCATAACCATAACTATCTAAGTTCCCAAGCATATTATAAAACAATTCCACATATATATCTATCATCTGACATGTTCAATTGATTCTATATAATCCAGTCCCGAATATCTCTGCACCATATAACCGAATATCTCTGCACCATATAATAGTATTGGGCTTACTTTTGTAACTCATAGCTTATTTGTGGAGATCCAAACCTCATTCGTGAAGATCCGAATCACATTCGTGGAAATCCATACATTATTCGTGGAAATCTATACCACAGTCGTTGAGATCTATTCCACATTTGTGGAGATCCATACCTCATTCGTGGAGATCAATTCCACAGCTACATAACTCATTCGTGGAAGTCCATATCACATTCGTGCAGATCCACACCTCATTCTTGTATATCCTTACCACATACGTGGAGATGCATATCAGTTCGTGGAGATTCTTACTGCATTCGTTAAGATCTATATCCCATTCATACAGATCAATTCCACATTCATGGAGATCAATTTCTCATTCATGAACATCCATAACATTCGTGGATATTCATACTGCATTCGTGGAGATATATACCGGATTCGAGATCCATACTACATCCGTGGAGGTCCATAACTCATTTATGGAGATCCATACAACCTTCTTGTGGATACATACCACATACGTTGAGATCCATATCACAATCGTGGAGATCTATATCACATTGATTTCGTGGAACTCCATACCTTATTGTGGATATATAAACTGCATTCTAGTAGATCAGCTCCACATTCGTGGAGATCCATAATTCATTCATGGAGATCCATACCTCATTTGTGGAGGTCCATATCGTATTCGTGGAAATCCATACATCATTTGTGGAAATCTATACCACATCCGTGAAGATCAATTCCACAGGTACATTCCTAAAAATCCAAAATGCATTCGTGGAGATTCATATTACGTTCGTGGAGATTCCTCATTCGTGAGGATTCACACTGCATTAGTGGAGATCTATATCCCATTAGTAGAGATCAATTCTACATTCGTGGAGATCATTTCCTCATTCATGGAGATCCATACCACATTCGTGGAAATCCATACCACATTCGTGGCGATCTAAACAACATTCATGAAGATCCATACCTCATTATGGAGATCTAAACCACATTCGTGTAGATCAGTTCCTCATTCGTGGAAATGCATATATCACAATCGTGGAGATCCATACAACTTTCTTGGAGATCAAAATCATTTTCGTTGAGATCCATATCACATTCGTGAAGATCTATTCCTAGAGATCAATTCCATATTCGTAGATATCCATACCTCATTTGTGTAGATTCTTACCAGATTCTTGGCTATCAATCCATACAATTTTCCTGGAGATCCATACCACATTCGTGGAGATTAATTCCTCATTCGTGGAAATTCATACAGTATTCGTATAGATCCATATCACGTTTGTGGAGATCCATACCGCTATCGTGGAGATCCGTATCACACTGGTAGAGATCAATTTCACATTCGTGGAGATCACTTCCTCATTGTGAAGATCTATTCAACATTCGTGGAAATCCATACCTTATTCGTTGAGATCTATACCTCATTCTTGAAAATCCGTGCTGCATTTGTGGACATCCATACCACATTCTTGGAGATTTGTGGAGATCTATATCACATTCGTGGAGAGCTCTACAACATTCAAGGAGACCCATACCACATTCGTGAACATCCATATCGCAGTCTTAGAGATACATATTACTTTCGTGGATATATATAATGCATTCGTGAAGATCCATACCACATTCGTGGAGATCTATATCACATTGGTGGATATCTATGCGGCATTCGTGGATATCTATACCGCATTGGTGGAGATCCATACCGCATTCGCGAAGATCCATACCGCATTCGCGCAGATCTTTACAACATTCATGCAGGTCAATGGATTCGTGGAAATACATACCGCATTCGTGGAAATCTTACACATTTCTTGGAGATCCATATTACATTCGTAGAGATCCATACCTCATTTCTGGAGATCCATATCACATTCTGGAAATTTTAAATACATTCGTGGAGATTTTAAATACATTCGTGGAGATCTACACCACAAATGGTCAGGGAGCATATAGCGTTAGCCATGTCCGTACGTCCTTCCTTCCGTCCCGAAAAGTTTGTGTGTCTATCTCCTCCCACACTTTCCAACCGATTGCTTCGAAACGTTACAGGATGCTTACCTATGATGTCAAGATGTGCATATCATTTCGGCGTCAAAATCGACCCAGTATTACCGGAGTTATGGCCCATTTTTCATCAATTTTTACGTGAAAATATCTTGTGTGTCTATCTCCTCCCACACTTTTCAACCGAATTTTCGTCAAATTTTACGTTTTACACTGATTGTTTTCAGTGGGGGCATCCGTGTCCCATGGACACATTTCTAGTTTGTTTTTTGTTTTAATCTGATAGTCACAAAATGGAAACGCAAGAGCGGACCTACAGTAATGCATCGAGCATGTTTCAGATGTTCACGGTCGAGATATCCTCCGAATAAGTTCAGCAGTTCCGAATGAAACACCTGTCACCTTTGAGGTAAAAGGTGCTATGAATATATGTACAAAGAAGGCAAATAGCACCTTTTACTTCTAAGGTGACGATATGGTTTGATGACTAAAAACTTTGGAATAATTACAGAAGCGACAATATCTTATGGTTATAATACATTGAAGTTAAGTCGACGAGAGTGACTGGACATTAGTAGAAATAATAGAATGATAACGACACTGATGATTATAACGAATACACCGAGGAAGCACTAACATATGACATGTTTGGTGGCAGTCTATGAGAAGATGCAGTCGACAATCTGGAAGATTCAATGCATAATTTTACAACTGTAATTGGAGCCGAGGGAAAAAACGTCAATAGTCCTTTTGCCAAACGTTTGAAAACTTCAACACTGTTAAAACACTTAGAATATAAGCCAATACCACATTCTGAAAACAATAATAATGACTTTTTAAAAGAAATTATAGAAATGCTACCGAATGCTATAGATGAACTGAAAAAACAACAAAATGGGCATTTGGAAACATGGCTTCAAATGAACAAAATAATAAAAGATCTAACTTTTCCTTATAAAAAACATCGCGTTTTTTACGGACATATATGCTCATATCGGTGGTCAGTGAATTATAAAGCGCTATCACTCTTGCTTTCCCACTCGCAGCGCTACCAGAGAATTATGCCCTCAAAAACAGGCATTGCCTACATAGTACGCCCTACAACTATTCTTATCCTTAGAAATTATTGAGACTGTAACTAATGTTGTAATAACTTGTAGTTCAATCCATTTGCATATGTTTCTATGAATATTGTGATGTTGAATTGATGTATTGTAACATATCTGCAATAAAATTTTATCAAACTAAATATTCTTAGCCATTTTTTTTAAAAATGGAATTTGATACACTTTTCTAAACTTATTAGATAAACAAGCTGCACTTTGTTTCTTTTTCTTTTTTCTTTTTTAAGCTAAAGATTTAAGAGTTATTGACCTTATCGATTCAGGTCAGTGTCGAACACGCTCAAACATTCAAACCTTTGGTTAAAACAACATTCAATTCAGTAGAATAAAGTGTTTGCTGGCATAATACTATGCTATCAGACAGCCGTACACTCGCTATCGCACGAGCTTTGCTTTACGCGTTAGTTTACAAGACAAAAACATTCAATCATAATTACCGCTCTCCTTCGTATTAGAGTCTGGCGTCAACATACACTGAACTACCATAACAACCACAGTCAACGTCGCAACGTCAACGTTTGTGTGACGTCATTAGTTGTTGTGGTCTAACATTTTTCCAAAATGGCCGCATCAGAAATGATTTTTTTTGGCTTGTATGAAATCTGTTTGGACGGATTTTATTTTCGAACATCGAAAACATAGATTGTGTGTACAATCATGGTTTTTGCCATCTCATGTACTGAGAGCGCAAGAAATAAGCTCGGTGTCGTTATAGCAATAGTGTGCACCTTGTTGTCATTTGCAGGACTTTGTTTGGTCGCTCTTGGTATTTTCATCAAAATACACTTACATGACCTGCTAATTCTCCTGGAAAGTTACAATTCGGGAACTTTACCGCATTTATTAGTAGGTATAGGAAGTTTGATGTTTCTGATAAATGGCGTATGTGCCAAAATAGGGTATGATTGCGGTTTTGCTAGCACCAGAGAAAAGTTTCGCTTGCTTTTATTTCCTCTACTGGTGATTTTATTCGTTTTCTGGTGGGTAATTTTGGCGGGAAGCATCACCAGCCTTTCACTAAGATCAAGTATTGAAGATGCATTACACGACGGACTTACGGAGTCCATGTCAAGATACAAGACCAACTTAGCAGTGAAGATTGCGTTGGATTCGTTACAAATGCAAACCAGGTGCTGTGGAAGCAGATCATACGAGGATTGGTTCAATATAGGATGGATAAACATGGACTATGTCAACAAAGATGAGGATACAATTAAAGGGTAAGATAACTCTAGCATTTAGGCTCTTTTTATTTGATTGTCAGCCCCTGTTTTTTTCCGTAATAGGCTGTAATACTCAAAAGAACATAAACATAAAGTTTTTGGACCTTTGCAGTTTTACTATAGTTTGGGGCGCTTGTTTCAGCCAAAGGTTTTCTGCTGTAGCTTGAGCAATTTAAATAATACGTACATCAGTTGTATATCATTAGAACTGGCATTGTTAGTGGTAAATAAAACTATTTATTTTTGAAAATCGGTTGAGAAGTAAATATTTTACAGCCAAAATGATTTTTTGATGGGGCTTTTCCAATATAAATTCCTTGTTGGCGGGACAGCAGAAAATCAAATAATCTCAAATAACTTCAGTTAGCCTTCATATTTTGCTATAAAACTTTCAGAGTGTTCATTTACATTTATTCAACACATTAAAATAATTTTTGAATTTAATTCTAAAAAAATATAGTTTTCAATTTTTTTACGCAGCAGAATTTTGCATTGAAAAGGCCCTATCAAAAACAACTTTGCAATGCGAATTTTTTATTTTTCAACCGATTTGTAAAAGTAAGGTATTTTTATTTACCACTAAAAATGTCTGTTTCAGTAATATACATTTTATTTGGGTACTAGTTGAATTTTGTCCTAACAGTCCAAAAAACCTTTGGCTCAAACAATAGTATAGTAGTATAAATTTTTAATTTCTTAACATAAATATTTATGCCAATTCTGCAATGTTTGTAAGAAATATATATTTTTTTAAAATCCACTGAACTTCTCCTAAAGGAAACCAATATGTCGGTTCCCGGTTACGGTGTTCACATTTCTGATAAACCACAAATTCATTTCGTTCAGACACAATTCTTTCCAACGCAATGTGTTGAACAATGAGAGAACTTATAATCTAAATGGCTCCAATCCACCATTTCGAAAAATACATGTATACAGTGAAAATCATAGCAGCAGCACGATTTACCTTGTTTGGCCTTCGCCGAAGTATTTGTAACGTTTTAAATTTCGAGTCTAGCTTGCGAGTCTTCTTGCGCCATTACAACGAGTTCCAAGTAACCTTCTCTGTACACATTCAGTTCCCTTTGTATTGTATACTTTCATATTGTGTTCGTTTGATATAATTGTCTAATTCTTGTCGCGTTATTTCTATAGCATTGGGTTGAATTCCTATCTGTGATTATTTGGCGCGAAAAAGATCTCTCCTATCGTTTGCATTTTACTTTCTCCGATTAAGAACCTCTCTAATGCGAAGCAGCTTACACCACAGTAAGACAGTAACGTCCGTTATATGCGAACGATGAATAAACATTGACACTCATTCGCACTTGGATATATCAAAAACAATTTTTAGTCTGTATATTATTATCATCAAAATACTCCAAGTTATAATTGGCCTAAAATGTCAAATAGACTAATAATGTATGTGTGTTTCTCGGAAACCTTCGCCTCCAATAAACATGTTTGCTATACAGTAGCTACAACATGTTGATAATAACTTGCTGCAATTGAAAATCTGAGCAAAGCTTTCTGAGTTAATGTCAGTCCACCAACGTGTTGCAATATTGTACTATTACGATCGAAGCTTCAAATTATCCGTTACAACGTCAATTGGAAACAAAACGTGTTATTTCACTAGTGTGAATAATAGTTTTGTTATTTCGCTTTTATTTTTTCAATGCTAAACCATGTATTTTTAATAATAACATTTTAATTTATATGTTGCAGGAACATGAAAGATGGCCAACTGTATACAGCGAGTGTACCTTTTAGTTGCTGTAACGTACGGTCGCAAGGCCCATGTGTCTGGCAAAATGTAAACAAGTTTAAATCCGGGAGCGGACTGACGCTTTACGTAAACGGATGTACGCAAACTCTGGCGGACACACTGGAAAACAACGTTTTGTATCCAACAGGCATGTTTGTAATCGGATTGTTTGTAACACAGGTATCTAACGATTACAATCTTACAATTATATTTTAAAACAAATGTCTGGTTGTTCACCTGGGTTGTTATTGAACTGATTTTTTTAAGTCACCCTACCCTAGAAAAATGGAATGCTCCGCCGTCGCCATTTTGGTTTTCGGCTGTCAATAGAATGTACATGTAAACATGTGTGTGTGTGTGTGTGGGGGGTCAACATTATTTATTTGCTTTGCGAAGCTTAGCGGATGGTTACAGCAATATTGCAAACAGATCCAGGAGCGTCTGTTTTCAATCTATTCAATCATATCAGGTATGAACACATTTAGAAAGTAATAAAAACAATATCGATTTATATTCGACGTCTAAACACCCTGAAATGCACAGTAGATCTGTGATTTAACAGTGATCGTACTACTATGTATCTTTCTGAAGTACAAACCCAAAAAAACATGAATGTGTTTTCGGGTACCAGTAGACAAATATTGCGTCGCGTACCAGTCTCTCTCTCTCTCTCTATATATATATACATGGTCCTCAACACACATCGTACTAGGTTCCCATGAACATTACCGAAATAAGAGTTACCGAAGTACTGTATTTAGGTCAGACACTATTTATTTTAGTATCAATCCGTGTATTGTAGGTGCTAATAACAATCCTGATGCGGTACCTTCAAACGTCAATCCAGAGCGCTCAGCGGGAGGGTGACCCCGAGGGTCCGGGTATGGGCTATCTGTTACCCGGCGAGTGTCATGATAGTAGTGGGGACCCGGACAAATATATACGGACTGGAGGTAATTATCGTAATACACAATACTAGTATATAAGCATGCATTACTACGCAAAGAAGTCTGAAAACGATTATTCATTTTTGAGCTCGACTATTCGAAGAATAAGAGAGCTTATGTAATCACCCCGGGGTCGGCGTCGGCGTCGGCGTTGGCGTCGGCGTCCCACATCAAGGTTTGTGTGTAAGCTGTGTTTACAAGTCTATATCTCTTACATTTCTTATCATAGCACAACCAAATTTGGCCATGGGCTTCCTTATAGCATTATCTTAAGGGCTGCTTAATTTTGGTTCCTGTAACCCATGGGCTCCCATGGAATCCAAATTATGATAGCCCATAAAATGTGTCCCATTTCACATCAAATTTTGCGTGTAAGCTGTGTTTACAAGTCTATATCTCTTACAATTCTTACCCTAGCACAATCAGATTTGGCCATGAGCTTCCTTATAGCATATATGGGCTGCTAAAGTAATTTTGGTTCCTGTAATCTCTGGGCTCCCATGAACCCAAATTCTGAAAGCTGTGTTTACAGGTCTATATCTCTTGCATTTCTTGTCCTAGCTGAACTTAATTTTGGAATTGGTTTCCTTATAGTATGTTGTAAAGGGTTGGGTAAGTAATTTTGTCTTCTGAAAATTCTGGGCTCCCATGGAACCCAAATTGTGATGAGCCATAAAATATGCAATAAAGGCAGATCTAGGTTTGCATGTAAGCATGTATATATCTATAAATTTGGTTTGGGATTTCATATAGCATTATGCATCTTACTTTACTCATATTGGCATGGGCTCCCTCCTCTCCCCCAGCCCCCACTCCCCCCATTCCACCCTCTTTTTTTTGATTTTTGTTTTACTTTTTTTTTCTGTGTTGTTTTGGTCGATTCTTACACATATATGTTGCCCCCCTCCCCCCATCCCCCACCCCTCCACCCCTCCCCCTCCCACACTTGAAATCTTTTTTTATTTTTTTTATATATTTCTGTGTTGTTTTAGTCAATTTTTACACATATATGTTGCCCCCTTCCCCACCCACCCCGTCTCTCACCCACCCCCAACCCCCTCCCACTTGATTTTTTTTTTTTTTTTTACATATTTCTGTGATGCTTTTGTCAATTCTTACACATGTTGCCCCTGCCCCCTTCCCCCTCCCCCGCCACGCCCCCCCTCCACCACACACTCGAAACTAGAATATATATATATATATATATATTTTTTTTTACATATTTATGTGTTGTTTTGGTCAATTCTTACACATAGCTTCTTACACATATATGCTGCTCCCTCTCCCCCCATCCCCTGCCTCTCCCCACTGACACACACACACAAACACCACAATTTTTTTTTCTTTTTACATATTTCTGTGTTGCTTTTGTCAATTCTTACACATGTTGCCCACTCCCCCTGCCCCCTGCCCCCTCCCCCTCCCCCGCCACCCCAATTCCCCCATCACACACTCGAAACTAGAATAATTTTTATTTTATTTTTTATTTACATATTTCTGTGTTGTTTTGGTCAATTCTTACACATAGCTTCTTACACATATATGTTGCCCCCCTCCCCACCCCTCACCCCATCCAGTGCCCCCCCCCCCACACACACACCAACATCCCTCTCACACATACACAAGAATTTTTTAATTTTTTAATTTTTTTATTTTGTTTTACCATATTTCTGTGTTGTTTTGGTCAATTCTTACATAGCTTTTTACGCATATATGTTGCTCTAAAACAACAAATATCCTCTATTTATCACATAACTTGCGGTGTGGGCGTGTAATAACACCATTCAATATTTTCGATATTCCATTAGTTGTATAACATAACGTTAATGACGTCATGGACGTCACTTTAATGTACGTTTTCTGAGGTGTTAAAGCGACAGGCAAAATGCTATCAAAGTCGATATGTGCGTTATGTGATAAATAGAATCTATTCGTTCTCATGTAAGATCCTCTATATACACAAAAAGGTTTTCATGTTTAGTGGTTAGTCATTGTATAATGAAAACAGTAAGTTTTAGGCCAATTATAACTTGAAGAATCTACCGTTTCGAAGTTTTTCTACTAGCATTCTAAAGAGACACGCTTTATTGACAGACAGATCAGCAGACGACACTATCATTGACTTGCCTGAACCACAAGGATACAACGATGAGTTTGGTGCCGGTATTGAGGACGGAGGCGAATACATGTACGACAGTGGAGGCGGCGGAGGACCTGATTACGGTATAGATGCTGATTACAATAGAGGCGGTGGAGGTACTTATTACGATGAAGGTGGCGGAGGTGCTGATTATAATAGAGGCGGTGGAGGTACTTATTACGATGAAGGTGGCGGAGGTGCTGATTACGATGAAGACGTTGGCGGTGCTGATTATGGTGGAGGCGGTGGAGGTGCCGATTATGGTGGAGGCGGCGGAGGTGCTGATTATGGTGGAGGCGGTGGAGGTGCTGATTACGGTGGAGGTGGCGGTGGTGCTGATTATGGTGGAGGCGGCGGTGGTGCTGATAACGATGAAGGCGGTGGAGGTGCTGATTATGGTGGAGGCGGTGGAGGTGCCCCTGACAATGATGGTGCGGGTGCTAAAGATAAGAAAAGCAGCAAGAACAAAGACAAACATGATTCTCAAGATAAGGATAAAAATAAGGGAAAGTCGAAATCTCCTAAGAAGGAAAAGTCATCAAAGGAACAGAAAAGCAAAAACAAAGACAAAAAGAAGTCTCAAGACAAGGATAAAAAGAAAGAAAAGTCGAAATCTCCAAAATTTCCTAAGAAGGAAAAGTCATCAAAGGAACAGAAAAGCAAAAACAAAGACAAAAAGAAGTCTCAAGACAAGGATAAAAAGAAAGAAAAGTCGAAATCTCAAAAATCTCCTAAGAAAGAAAAGTCAACAAACGAACAGAAAAGCAAGCACAAAGACAGACAAACGTCTCAATCTAAAAATAAAACGAGGATCAATTCGAAATCTCCAAAGTCAACAAAGAAATCCGAATCACCGAAGAAATCAAAGTCCCCATCGCAATCAATGTCACCAAGGAAAGCAATGTCTCCGAAGGGTAAAACAAAGAGAAGATCACCAGTGAAAGCAAGGTCGCCGACACGTAAAGCAAAGAGATCACCAGTGAAAGCAAGGTCGCCGAAACGTAAAACAAAGAGTAGATCACCAAGGTCGCCGAAACGTAAAATAGCGAAACGTAAAACAAAGAGTAGATCACCAAGGTCGCCGAAACGTAAAATAGCGAAACGTAAAAAGAGTAGATCACCAAGGTCGCCGAAACGTAAAATAGCGAAACGTAAAACAAAGAGTAGATCACCAAGGTCGCCGAAACGTAAAAGAGCGAAACGTAAAACAAATAGGAGATCCCCAATGAAAACAAGGTCACCGAAACGTCATACACGAATGAGATCATCATCAAAAGCAAGGTCACCGAGAAGGAGTACGGGGCGGCGACGATAGAGAATACATTATTGACCGATGTTTTACACCTTAGGGATTATTAAATAGTTTATCAATACAATACATTGACTTCATGTACTTATAATTCTCCTGAGTATAAAAGAGTATGAGAGTGGACCTTTGGAAACGGCCGAACACGAAAAATACGAAATACTGCAGTCTCGGTTTGATAGTGACTGTTCATGAATGGTAGTGAAATATGCTTTCTACCTTTCACGCCCCCTAACCCCGGGTTGAGCAAAACTCACTATTAATAAAATCAATAGTATAGAAATTTAACCATCCCAAAGATGGGATGCATTATAATGGCGTTGGACATGCTATATTTAATGTCATCATTCTATGTCCAGCGGCGTATGGTCCCATCTAATAACATTTTATGCCCCGAAGAGCGAAATAAACAAAATGGGAATTTAGTTGGGAGCAGCGGTTATGAAGCCTGTGCATCACAAGTAACAATCAAAAGACTAAATTAAAAGCAGACAACATATCCTATGGGTGGTTAAACAATACACAGAACCTTTATCGGCCGGAGTAGTGGAACCACCGAATCGAAATTTAAATAAGAAAACAAAAACATTTGAAAATGTACCACCGATATCTAAATAAGTCGGAAGTTTAAATACGTATGAAATTAACTTTAAAGTGAGTACATCATGATTTTTTTGTTTTGTTTGGAATTGTTCAAAAACATTACTTCTGTATTAAATCGAAACAAATAAACTTAAGAGCTATACATCACCAAAATAAATTAACACTGACATATAAAATAAAACACCCAAAGAAGGTATTTCTTCACTATGGTTACACGCCAGAATTTTCTCGCGAAATCTCAAATGCTTCGGAAAAATAATGATTAGGGAGTCTGTCAAATTGGTCGGTCAGCCAAACGGCCTTGTGATATTTACTGAAAACAGTTTATTTCAGAGATATGTGACGGGATGTGTGTCAATTGGAATTCCCGAGGATTTCAGCATATACTGAGCGAATAGATAGTCCAACCCCGAGGATTTCAGCATATGCTCGGCGAATAGATGGTCCGGTCCAGAGGATTTCAGCATATGCTCGGCGAATAGATGGTCCAACCCCGAGGATTTCAGCATATGCTTGTCAAATAGATGGTTCAACCCCGAGGACTTCAGTATGTGCTCGGCGAATAGATGGTCCAACCCCGAGGATTTCAGCATATGCTCGGCGAATAGATGGTTCAACCCCGAGTACTTCAGCATGTGCTCGGCGAATAGATGGTCCAACCCCGAGAATTTCAGCATGTGCTCGGCGAATAGATGGTCCAACCCCAAGGATTTCAGCATGTGCTTTGCGAATAGATGGTCCAACCCCAAGGATTTCAGCATGTGCTCGGCGAATAGATGGTCCAACCCCGAGGATTTCAGCATGTGCTCTGCGAATAGATGGTCCAACCCCGAGGATTTCAGCATATGCTCGGCGAATGGATGGTTCAACCCCAAGGGTTTCAGCATGTGCTCGGCGAATAGATGGTCCAACCCCGAGGAGATCAGCATGTGCTCGGCGAATAGATGGTCCAACCCCGAGGAGATCAGCATGTGCTCGGCGAATAGATGGTCCAACCCCGAGGAGATCAGCGTGTGCTCGGCGAATTGATGGTCCAACCCGAGGATTTCAGCATGTGCTCGGCGAATTGATGGTCCAACCCGAGGATTTCAGCATATGCTCGGCGAATAGATGGTTCAACCCCGAGTACTTCAGCATGTGCTCGGCGAATAGATGGTCCAACCCCGAGAATTTCAGCATGTGCTCGGCGAATAGATGGTCCAACCCCAAGGATTTCAGCATGTGCTTTGCGAATAGATGGTCCAACCCCAAGGATTTCAGCATGTGCTCGGCGAATAGATGGTCCAACCCCGAGGATTTCAGCATGTGCTCTGCGAATAGATGGTCCAACCCCGAGGATTTCAGCATATGCTTGGCGAATGGATGGTCCAACCCCAAGGGTTTCAGCATGTGCTCGGCGAATAGATGGTCCAACCCCGAGGAGATCAGCATGTGCTCGGCGAATAGATGGTCCAACCCCGAGGAGATCAGCATGTGCTCGGCGAATAGATGGTCCAACCCCGAGGAGATCAGCGTGTGCTCGGCGAATTGATGGTCCAACCCGAGGATTTCAGCATGTGCTCGGCGAATTGATGGTCCAACCCGAGGATTTCAGCATATGCTCGGCGAATAGATGGTCCAACCCGAGGATTTCAGCGTGTGCTCGGCGAATTGATGGTCCAACCCGAGGATTTCAGCGTGTGCTCGGCGAATTGATGGTCCAACCCGAGGATTTCAGCGTGTGCTCGGCGAATAGATGGTCCAACCCCGAGGAGATCAGCATGTGCTCGGCGAATAGATGGTCCAACCCGAGGATTTCAGCGTGTGCTCGGCGAATTGATGGTCCAACCCGAGGATTTCAGCGTGTACTCGGCGAATTGATGGTCCAACCCGAGGATTTCAGCGTGTGCTCGGCGAATAGATGGTCCAACCCCGAGGAGATCAGCATGTGCTCGGCGAATTGATGGTCCAACCCCGAGGATTTCAGCATGTGCTCGGCGAATTGATGGTCCAACCCGAGGATTTCAGCGTGTGCTCGGCGAATTGATGGTCCAACCCGAGGATTTCAGCGTGTGCTCATCGAATAGATGGTCCAACCCGAGGATTTCAGCGTGTGCTCATCGAATAGATGGTCCAACCCGAGGATTTCAGCGTGTGCTCATCGAATAGATGGTCCAACCCGAGGATTTCAGCGTGTGCTCATCGAATAGATGGTCCAACCCGAGGATTTCAGCGTGTGCTCGGCGAATTGATGGTCCAACCCGAGGATTTCAGCGTGTGCTCGGCGAATTGATGGTCCAATATTATTTTATTTTAGTAGAAATAAGAACAGTCATTTATAGAGGATATTTGTTGTTTTAGAGTGAATAACAGATTTTATTTCATCGAGAATTTTGAAAACTTTATATTTTCACGAATGCAAAATTTTGAAGTTTGATCACTCAGCCTAAGATAATATACTGAAAGAAATAAGTGTAGTACGGTGTTTTGCATATCTAGCTTAAAAAAACTGAATGTTTATTTTATAATGTGTAGCATTTGATAACTTTGGCATGTCAGAAGGTGTTCTTGTTTTTCACTTATTATGTGTGATTCAAAGTAAGTATAGAGTTATCTCCCATTTATATAAAACAATATTTTTCACATTAAAAATAAGAATATTATCAAGAACAGGGTTAAACTTTATTAAATAACTATTCTGGGTTTCGAGTGGTAAAAAACGCAAAAACAATTGACATTAACCTTATCATTATAATGAAATTACGAACCAAAGTTTTAAATTTCAAAATTATCTCCCTTTATATTGAAATAAGAACGAATTTTAATTTTTATAAAAGCAGGTAAATTAAAACATGTTGCTACTTTTTTCGAAGATATCGTTTAAAAACAATGCCCTGCATATACTTGATAATTATGTTAATTATATTGTTAATGGCGGCTGAAGCATTGAATCTGCTCAATGGGATTTACCTTGTTACTTATACAAGTGCTAAACTTATTTCTTTCAGTATAGTTACATATATGTAGTATACGATCACGAAACAAAATAAGCCTTTACCTTCCAATAAACCACTTAATTATTCGAGAGAATCCATACTATATCTATTTTAGTCGAGGTTACAACAGCCTCATATATTTGTCATGAACAAAACCTATCAAAAACAACGTTCACACATGCTTCATTTTTTAAATTTCTTAACCGATTTCGAAAAGTAAGGCATTTTTCATTTACCACTGAAAATGTATGTTTCAATCATGTACTTATGTAGGTACTAGTACAACAACAACAACAACAACAACTTTTATTTCTCAGATCAAAATATATGATGTATGAGAAAGGAGGAGTCACGCAGGGCTCGTGGTGAGAATTTCACAATATAATTTAATAATATTAATGATAATAAATAAAGTCAGCTAATGGGGTAGATTAAGGAGGAAAGAACGGATTTATTTATTAATTCCGACGATCGTAG
This sequence comes from Cyrtodaria siliqua, assembly GCA_037043455.1. Classification (NCBI taxonomy): domain Eukaryota; kingdom Metazoa; phylum Mollusca; class Bivalvia; order Adapedonta; family Hiatellidae; genus Cyrtodaria; species Cyrtodaria siliqua. Next base: position 30,470 of record JAWPHD010001800.1, on the reverse strand, counting down.
ATCTAAGTAATAAATAAAGAAATAAGGAAGTAAACATACAGCGAGCTGGCAAGCAATCAAGCATGTGTGAGAGAGAGAGAGAGAGAGAGAGAGAGAGAGAGAGAGAGAGAGAGAGAGAACAACAACAACAATATAAACATTTTCAATATTCGATACATGGTCAACAGATATATGAACATTAAACTAGTAATTACTGTGAAACGATATTGCCCAATAATATTGCTCAATAATCACAGCTACGCATGCTATTATAATCGCCACAAAAGTCGGTCACAGGCCACGTGATTACATTGGGACACATACATGTAAAGGGGGCACTCCACAGTTTAATGTACATTTCTCAATCATCAAACCCATGACAAGCCCTTAGCCTGAATCCTTGAGCAAAATTAAATCACATCATCATTGTGTCATACATTCCTTAGAAGACAATAAAATTACCCATGTTTCCATACCAAATTAAAGTATCAAAAAGCATTTTCTGTACAACTTTAGTCCCATTTCTTTAAGATTACCCCACCCCTCAAAACATGTTTAAAAAACAATTTTAGCAATATTTCAAATGTCAATAAATAAAAAATAAAAAAATCTACAAATATCAGGGTCATGTCTGCACTCATAATGCTCTTGCATATCAGGAAATGCTAAATTTTACATACCTAGTCCGGCGTTTTAAAAAGTTATTCCATGTTGATCTCCCCGTGATTGAAAATCAGCCATTTTACCTATTTTTAGAAAGTTTTTGATTGGTTCACATTTTTCTATTTATAGCCTCCAAAACCCCCAAAGAATGCATATTCCAATACACCAAAATAAACTTAGAAATACTCAAAACTGAAAACAACATCAAACATGTGCTTCATAATTATTATAAATACCATCCATGGACCTAAAAGATGCTTAGTTGATTTCTTTCTGATTTACACCATGGACATTCATGCGAAACTGAGGACTGCCCCCCAAAGGTCGTCTAGTAGAATGAAGTCCCCAAAAAACGTTTGGCTTAAATAAGAGTACAGACAATAATACGAGTATTCGAAAATTAAATCACAAACAATTATACAAATACAAGAGACCCAAGAGGGCTTGTATCGCTCTACTTGCTATATGGTTTCAATGGTGGTTGGGGTGGAGTGGAGTGGGGTGGGGGTGTGGAGGATAAAAGGATTGTGTGTCAGATATGGCAGTATTAAACTAGTTTTATAAAGTGTCTTCAATTACCAAGATATAGGGGGAGGGATATATTTGGCTCACGGTTGGCAAGCTTTAAAACAAATCAAACTTTCGTTAATATAAACACTCAAACCAAGTTTGACACGTGACCCAGGGATGGGGTCAAATTTGACATCAGGGTCACCATTTGAACAAACTTGGTAGAGGACCATACGCTGATGGTAAATACAAAATATTAAACCTCTGGCTCTTGTAATTTCAGAGGAGAATATTTTTTAAGTTTGTCCCTATATAAGTCTATGTAAAACATGTGACCCCGGAAACAGGGCCAAATTTGACTCCACGGTCGCCATTTGAACAAACTTGGTAGAGGACCATAAGCTGATGGTAAATACAAAATATTAAACCTCTGGCTCTTGTAGTTTCAGAGAAGATTTTTTTAAATGTTTTTCCCTATGTAACTCTATGTAAGACATGTGATCCCTGGGGTGGTGCCAAATTTGACCCCAGGGTGAACATTCAAACAAACTTGGTAGTGGACCATAAGTTGATATTAAACCTTTGACTCTTGTAGTTTCAGAGAAGAAGATTTTTTAAGCCTTTTCCCTATATCAGTCTATTTAAAAATGTGACCCCTGGGGCGGGGCCAAATTAGACCCCATGTTCACCATTTGAACAAACTTGGTAGAGGACAATAAGCTGATGGTAAATACAAAATATTACACCTTTGGCTCTTATAGTGCCAGAGAAGAAGATTTTTTGAAATTTTTCCCTATATAAGTCTATGTAAAACTGTGTACACTGGTGCGGGCCAAATTTGACCCCAGGGTCACCATTTAAACAAACTTGGTAGAGGATCCATAAGCTGATAATAAATAAAAAAAAATAGTAAAGCTTTATCTCTTGTAGTTTCAGAGAAGAAGATTGTTGAAGTTCTTCCCTATAACTCTATGTAAAACTGATCCAACAAGGGCCCTTAGCTCCCAGTATTAAAGAAAAAAGAACCAAGGTTTCTTATGAGAAAAAAAAAGTAATTAAAAAAATAATAATATATAATTGAACCCATTTACCAAAGTTTCTTATGAAAAAAATGTCATGCGCATCTGTATGGCTAGTTTATATGGCCTGCGTGTTTTCATGGTTATTGCAACGTTTACTTTTGCATATTTTATTTTGTTTTTATTAACAATTATCAACAAAATATCGTGATTTTAAACATTTAGGTCATTTTCTAACTTTAATTTTAGTTTTTAGTTAGATTAGATCTACTTGTTTATTTATTTTTTTATCTTTTGCGACAGTATATCACAGTGAACCAAACAAAAACACATAATTATGAATTATTTGAAGATATTAGAAATGCTAGGTAAGATGTCGATACTGCGCTTATTTTTTATGTTCTAAGCGAAGTATCGGAATTACCTCCCATATATTAAAAACAACTTTATATAATCCGTCACCCACTTACGAGGATACTGTGGAGGTGCCCGTCTGTGCAAGTTAGTGATATGTGATAGACAGGACAGTTTGAGAGTGAGATCGATAAAAAAGGTGATAGGTGTTAATTTATAGCGGAGTGGATAGTAAAAGCAGGGTAAACAAGTGTTCATCTATGGCATAGCATGACTGGCCGAACTCACTGGCACTATGAACTGATTCAAGGTTGGCACCATAACTATATTATCTGGCAGTTCATTCTTCCACTGGCCAACTGACAGTGGGATAAATGAATACTTGTATTTGTAAAATTATTTGTGTCAGGAAATCGGTCGTATAGTTGTTGCTGAATGTATGTGGGCATTGGGACGGCTAATAGCCCGTGAACATATTTCATTATTTGTGAAATTACCTCCCTCCCATTCCATCATATTTGCTTTATTTTTATCACCGACATTGATTACAAATGATTATGTAGCATTATTATTGCTCATATATATGTCATTTTATCATTTACCCTGAACATACAAGGATTTGTATCTCGTCTATGGAAATGACATGCATTGTATGTGCTAAATTTATTTTCTCAGGATATGTGTCTTCGGCCGCCTTAATTCCATTAAGCGATTGGAAAGCCTATGATTTTATAACGGCTATTTCGACAACAAAACACGTTTAAAAACATTTTTTACTGAAAAAAAAGCGATAATCTGTTCAAAAATTACCTATTCAATGTTTTAATTTTACAATATGCAAACTGTTTAAGCCGAAATTAAGATTCATATCCCAGCCAACCCCGGTTTCGCTTCTATGAGAAGGGGTTGGATGGGGTATGAACGTTAATACTCGGACCACGTAATGGTGTTGTATTGCTATTTCGCACTGGGATCATTGCTTTAAGTAGACACCGAAGGATTGTACTTACGTAACGTATATATTTGCTTCAATTACCCATCTCCTTCGTAACGAAGTCTGGCGTCAAAACATACTGAACTACCATAACAACGACAGGTAACGCCGCGACGTCAACGTTAGAGTGACGTCAATAGTTGTTGTGCTCATTTTCCTAAATGGCTGAATCTGAATAGGAAATTTGATGTTTGTATGGAATCTGATTTGACGATTTTGGTATTCGAAGATCGACACAATATAAACGTGCGTGTGTACACGACTGAAAAACATCATGGTCGTTGCAATCGGATGTACTGAGAGCGCAAGAAACACGCTCGGTATCATTATAGCAGTAGTATGCGCCGTGTTGTCATTTTCAGGAATTTGCTTGGTACCTGTTGGTATTTTCATTGAACTGCACATAAACGACGAATTGATTTTACTGGAAAGTTACAACCCTGGACCGTTACCTCATTTATTAGTAAGCATTGGCAGTATCATGTTTCTGATAAATTGCCTGTGTGCAAAGATTTCGTACGACTGCGGATTTGCTAGCACCAGAGACAAGTTTCGTATGGCTCTACTTCCTCTCTTGGTGATTTTATTCGCATTCTGGTGGGTAATTATGGCAGGAAGTATTACTTGCTTTGCACTAAGATCAAGTGTTGAAGACGCATTGCATGACGGACTTCGGGAGTCCATGTCAAGATATAAAGCCAACTTAGCAGTGAAGATTGCATTGGATAAGTTACAGATGCAAGCCAGATGCTGTGGAAGCAGATCCTACGAGGATTGGTTCAATATAGGATGGATAAACCCAGAATATGTCAACACGAATGATCATAAAGTCAAAGCGTAAGACAATTGTTATTGTTTTTACTTGTCCCAGGGACTATTGTTTGGGGCGCTTGTTTCAACCAAAGGTATTTTTTACTTTTCAGACAAAATACAGTGCGTACCGAAATAAGTCGTATATCAGTGAAACAGACATTTTTAGTGGTAAATAAAAATGCCTTACTTTTCAAAATTGGTTGGGAAGATAAAAATTCATGCGCGAAATCTGTTTGTGATGGGGCTAAATTCTGCTGCATGAAAAATTCGAAAAATACATATTTTTAGAATTTTTATCCGAAAATGGTTTTAAATTGTTGGATATTCGTAAATTAAGACAACCTGAAAGTTTTATTTCAAAATATGAAGATTAACTGTGAAGTTATATGAAATTTCATAATTTTCTGCTGTCTCATCAACAAGGACTTTACATGGGAAAAGCACCATCAACATTGCGTTTGGGCTGTAAAATATTTATTTCTCAACCGATTTTCAAAACTAAGGTATTTTTATTTACCACTAAAACTACCAGTTATAATAATATATAGTTGAGTTACGTATTATTTAAATTGCTCAAGCTTTTGCAGAAAAACCTTTGATCGAAACAAGCGCCCCAAACAATAGTTTTTTTTACAAAGGTAGATTAAACAATATAATAGAATATCCTGCAGGCTAGCTAAATTTAATTGACCTTTACAGTATACGATCAATAGGTGTTGGTGCTTTCTGAACGTTGCATTATAATAAATATCCACCTCATTGCTCCTTATTATTTACATACTAAACAGAGGATTATATAATTACTGAGTATCATTTTGGGCGCTTGTTTTTTAGGGTAAACGTTTGTCTAAAATATTAAGTCTAACATTTTAGACAAACTGATTGTTTTAATTCGTTCTGTCGTGGAAGTTAAAGTACAATACATGTATGGTATACGATATGGTGTAAAACGTCTGTTTTATATTCACTGTTTTTCCATGGATGTAAAACTCTTCTTCATAAGACGTTCATAATTGTTAAATAATATGATATTTAACGTTTGGATTATATCCTATCCATAATATGATTTGATCGGAGAGCAGTAATTACGCATTTTTAGGGCCTCGCGGAAGATTGAATTGTTTCAAATGAGTTATCGTGCTAGTCTTTATCACTATTATTATTATTATTATTATTGTTATTGTTATTATTGTTGTTATTATATACCTCTTTAAGAAGACTTTCATTTTTACAAACCATGTATAAAAAAATAAACAGTGTTGTATGTCTATGTAGAGTAAAACAAACGTATTTAGAGTCGATATCTTACAACAGCAAACGTTTGTAAAGGTCCGATACATTGATTAAAAGGCGAAGTTTGCTCGTTACGGAAATCGAAGAGGAAGTTCCGATTTCAGCAGACTGCATTCAGTAATATACATTGATATATATAAATCAAATCAAATTAAGAAAATGTTTTTTAGCGGAAGAAGATCATCTTCGTTTTTGATTATATCATGATGTACACCGGAATACATTTCCTGCGGAACATAATGCTACCTGGCAAAATAAACACCATTTATATCGAAAACTAAATTATATATTTACAGGATTATGAAAGACGGCAACATATACTCGGCGAGTGTACCGTTTAGCTGCTGTAACGTACGGTCACAAGGCCCTTGCATTTGGCAAAACGTCAAAACAGACATTAAGTCGAAGCACGGATTGACGCTTTACGTAGATGGGTGCACAGAAACTCTGATGGATACACTGGAAAACAAAGTTTTGTATCCAACAGGCATCTTCGTAGCCGTACTGTTTGCAGCACAGGTATTAATTATATACTGTAGCGAAAGAAATTTCCGCTATATATTGTATATACTACACACTTAATTCCACATAGTATTCCAAAGAAAACCCAAGATGTTCTTTTTTTAAGTTGCAGTTAGTTAAAGGACACAACTGTGATGTTGTAGACGTTTTAATCACAGTACACTTTGTAACAAGAAATTTATAAATGTTGAACTAACTGCTTGAACAATTGAGCCATTTCTGTACTGTATTAAACGTAAAGAGTTTGCAAAATATTCGATCCTAAGTTTGCTCACATGCTTGAGCCAAACGCGTACTCGGTTAATAATAAAACTTTAAAGGAATACTATTTGCTGTGTTACGTGTTGTTTTAGTCTTTTGTTTCCGAAAGGTAAGATCTTACATAGCCATGTACCATTTGAGTATCAGCAGCATATTGTTCATACAATATATAGTGGAGATTCCCGAGTGGCGTTTCTTTTTTGTTTCAGTATATGTTAGAATAGTTTTGTTTGTCCTTTGTTGCAACAATCAATGACATAAAACAGGTATTTAAAAAAAAAAGGAAAAAGGTCCAACAAGGTTTCTTGTATACCTGATATTCGCCTTTTACAGTACTATCTCGCTCTGGGATCTCGCGACTTGGGCTTGTGGTAGAACCCCACGTATGCGGGGGTCGTGGTTTAAATCCCCAACCGGGTCATACTAAAACTTCATGAAAATGGACCTAGTAGCTCCCTAGCTTGCCGTTCAGCAAATAAACTGTAGTTCTAGGACTGGTATCATAATGTCACTGGGTGGGGTATCGTGACATGCGCGTGTTATTCCAGTATGGCAGCACTATAAAGTTGACCATTGTGCTCACTGCTACACTACGATTGTTTGTTTAACGATTGTTAAAACCCATACATACATAGTCTCTGGGATAACTCGAAATAACTCGAAATAACGCGTAAACGAATGCGTTGATAGGCCGTTAAACAACAATACATTCAGTTCATGTATCTACATACATAATGCTAACCATAAACGCGCTAAGAACGACTATACTAGCCTTCGCGTCCGTTGTAAAGGCTGATCAGGGTTTACAATGTCCGGCTGCTGATCAGTCATTTCCCCCCAAAACACCCCTTTCTCACATAAATGAAATGGTCTTAATTCAAAGAAAGAACAATCCATTATATATATGTAGCGGGTTAAGGGTTAATTGCAATAAAGTCATAACAGGAATGATTCATTGTAGGTGTTCATAACAATACTGATGCGGTACCTTCAGACGTCAATACAAAGCGCCATAGAAGAGGGTGACCCCGAGGGTCCGGGTAAGGGTTATCTGTTTCCCGGTTTGTGCCCCGCTGGTTGTAGGAGTGGGGACCCGGACAAATACGTGAAGGCTGGAGGTAATTAAAACAATATTCAAATAATGCTAATATATAAGTTTCTTTTTAAAAAGGTATGAAACCACCATTAAATTTCACCATTGACATGATATACATCAATGTTAAAATGTCACATATTAAATAATTAATGATTGCTGCAACATAAGATTAAATATGGATAATGAAGCAACTTAATTTTCATATATAAAAATAGCGTTTCTCTTGAAAAATCACCAGAAAAGGTGCGGTCATAAGACATTCAAACAATGATGTGTTTGTTTAGTAAACAGGTCAATGGTACAGTTGTTTTTATTGATAGTTGCTCACAAAAGAGAATACAGAGTTTCGAAAGTTGGAAAATGTTCATGAATACTGCATTAAACCCTATTAATACACTTTTTATGTACACACACAACGACAAAATCTAATAGAAATAGGCCATTTACCCTCGCAGCCGACCCCGTAACCCCTCCCCTACTCCCACTTGTAATGCCAATTTCCAACAAAGAGAGAGGGATTATTTTTAATAATGGGAACTAGAGTTGACTACATTAAGTCCCGACATTTCCTAGGATTTATAAAGTACTTATCTATGTTACTGTTTCAAACGGACACACGGAACTATTGAAGTATTTATCAAGCATTAAAATTATCAACTGGATTTATTAATCCCTTTAATTCAATACAAGAGCACCTACATAATATGCCGGTCAAAATTGAATTATTATGTAAAGAAAAAAACAGTGTCTGAGTTACAACGTGGAGTGTTTTTCGGGATTGGGTCATTTGTCAGTTTGACCTAGATGTTTGACCTACTGACCTCAAAGGCAATATGTTTCCTCCTCTGACTATGGACAATGTACCTATGACGTTTCATGGGCGTGTTATTATGTATACATTCGGAGTTGTCGCGCGGAATGCATATGTCCATATGACTGTTGACCTACTGACTATGTCCCATACTATGCGGTAATGGCAACATTGACCTTTGATATACTTACCAACCCAAAAATAAAAATACGATTCCTCCTCTAACAAAAAGTTAAATTTCATAAAGGTGAGCGTTTTACTCTCGAAATTATCGCGCGGTTATTCTTATGAGGTTATGGTGAACTAAAATTGGCCTTTGATCTACTATCCCCATAAACCTTTTATCACCCAGAGCAATATACTATACTTTTTATGAGGGTGCTTTCTGAAGCTATCATTTGCGAATTACAGTTACTTATAGACGCACGGACAACCATATACCATTTACAAACGCGTGTTTGAAACGGTAATACAATTTGGTCACTTTAGGCCATTTTTACCATAGGTTTTAATATTACAATCAACACGCAGTAGTATGTAAAAACAATTTGCGTTGAACTATTTATACCATTATTAAAAATGTTTTTAAATATGCAAGTTATGTAGAAAAACTAAAGGCACGATTTTTAAAACAAATATATAGTTTTCCGTTTGTCCGGTTGGAATATTATTTACAAGACACAACAACTATTAATTTAAATGATAATCCATCATATAAATTGAATATTTCCTGATAGCTCTCTAATTCGACACGTTTTATTTCAGCCCTTGACCGAATGCGAGGAATAGAACCAGCTGAAAAGACAGACAGATCGGCAGACGACACTAACGATACATCCTTTGATGTGGATGCGTCTTTTGACGTGGATGATTCTCAGGGATACGAAGAGGAGTTTGACGTCAGTGTTGATGAGAGGGGAAGAAAACAAAAACACGATGGTTGAGGCTTGAGGCGGTGGAGCTCTTGCTGAAGGTGGTGGTGCGGGTTTTAAATTAGTAAAAAAGCAAGCAAGTCTCAAACTAAGGACAAAAAAAATCAATCAAAAAACAAACACAACAAATTCGGCAAAATCGGTAAAGCAAAGTCACCGAATAAATTCAAGTCAACTGGTATATACCTGGAATATGTAACAAAGTTCGCGGCCGCTAATATACATGTTTCAGGCAAAGGTTGGTTTTGTTGGAATATGTGTATATTTCACGGTCACACATATGCGCATAGTACGTGTTTAAAATATGTGCATAGGTCCTAAAATTTTAGGAAGCAAATACAGACAAATATGTCAATGAAAATATATGAAAAAAACAAACAAACTCTTTAGTCACTGATTAAAATATCTGAACAGTATTGAAAAAGGACCAGAGCACTTCATTGATGCCATCTAAATATACCTGTTTTTGTAATTACATAATGTTCACATTCCGATTTATTAGATATTTATCAGAACATGTGAAGTCCGATAAAGCTTCGAGGGTGTAATAATGCTTTTCATATGTCTCATTTTTAAAACGGAATTTCTATTGCATCATTTGAAATGTTGTTAATACTTTAAAGGGACACGCGGCAATCTTAAAGGTTTGTCAAGCATTAACATAATTAAATCAAGTAATACAATGTGGGAGTATTCAAGTTTTCTTCATTATTCTACCATATGTTTAATTATTGCACACACATATAAGCTCCGTTTGCTTTTAATTTAGCAGGAAACGTCAATACTCGCTCATATAGACGTGTAGTAAAGTCATATTCACGAACTGCACCGCTTGGTGCGGTTACGTATTTTTGAGATATTGGGGGTGTAATGTATACTCGTTCGTGATTGGTGCAATGTTCTGTTCATGTCAAAGAAAGATTGTTGATTTCCCACGATGTAATGACAATTGTTTGTTTCAAGCAAATGCTGTTTGATGAAAATTAAATGTTACAACCGTTTTTATTGTTCTGAATTTAAAACTGCGTATGCAATAAAAAGGTTATTAGATTAATATTGGGATATATGCACACGTTCTTTCGGACATAAATATTGCGCTCCTAAAGTTGCGCAATATTAATACGCGAAAGAACTCGTGCATATATCCCAATACAAATGTAATAAGGTTCCTATAACTATATCATTGGTGAAATATAATCAAGTAATTGTATTTATTTATTCAAATAATTATTTATAATGATTTATTTACAAATATGCAAGTTATGTAAACAACAACAACAACAACAACAACAACAACAACAACAACAACAACAACAACAACAACAAACCAACACCCAACACCAACACCAACAACAGCAGCTGCAGGAGCAGCAGCAACGACAACAACAAAAACAAAACAAACCAAACAAACAAACAACAACAACAACAAAAAGGAAAGGGAAATAAACAAACAACAACAACAACAACACAAACTAACAGGACTCCGCGAGTTTAAAACAATCTACAATTGCCGTGCATCTCTTTAAATCAGTATGAACTTTAAAAATGTGTTATATTTTTATTTGCGTGCATGCTGTTCATCTGTTTTGGTGACCATGTATTTAAACTGCTTACGGACAAATACGTTAGCTTCTGTAAATAAATATTTAAGAAAAATGTTCTATTGTTATTATTATTATTATTATTATTATTATTATCCCGCGTTAGGGATACAAAAAAAAAGCGTTAGGGGATATTGTTAACTCTATTGTTTTCCGTCTGTTAGTCCGTCCTTCCGTCTGTCTGTTACTCGTTTATGAAAGATAAACAACATATCACAGACCTAATTGTTATTGACCTAATTGTTATTAGGTCTGTGAACATATCAAAGGAAGGGGGAAATCGTGTCATTTTTTAAACTACGTCTCAATCTACCCCTCTGCCTACCAACGGGCTCTGTTGGAAATTAAAAATGGCAGTTTACAGGCAGAAACTGTTTAACTATTTGAGCAAGGACAATAAAGGTTGGGAAAAAGGTGACAAATATATATATGTTGGGGATTCCGCTATTATAGGTATTGTTGTTATAAAGTGTATGTTTATTATTTTGCAGTATTATAGGCAACCGTTAATGTTCTATAATATCTTTGACTCATTTCAGGTTTTAAATTGGTTATTTTGTAGCTTTAATTTTATTTTTTTAAACACATTTAGCGCTAAGAGTACATTCTTAAAACCTCCGTGGTCGAGGGATTAACGACGTTGGGTTGTAAACCATATCGTCTCTCATTGCTGCGTATTCGAATCCATGAGAGCTTACGGAAGCGGGAGGTATACAGTACTGGTTCTACCACAAAAACAATGGGATGGTCTGCCTCTACCACTAGCAGTCGTCATAAATGGCCTAAAATGTATTAATAATGACGTAAAACACCAAACAAACAAAGCAATATGTGCTTTATGAAATTACTGTTTACATCCACCAAACCAAGTGGTTCACAACTTTTACTACAGAGTATATCACCATAAATACCTTTCGCCTTGATATTATATATACTTCACATTAATCTGGCGTCAAACTATACCCAACTACCATAACAACGACTTGCAACGTCGACGTTAAAGTGACGTCATCTGTTGTTGTGTTTTTTTCAAAATGGCCGAATTGGAATTATATGGTTTGGATGAAATATTTTTTGACGACTTTGATGTTAGATTACGTGTGCAAGACTGAATTGCACCATGGTCGTTGCAATTTCATGTACTGAAGGTACGAGAAACACATTAGGGGTTATTATAGCCATAGTGTGCGCCTTCTTGTCATTTGCAGGACTTTGTTTGGTCGCTCTTGGTATCTTTATTGAAAAGCATATTAACGAAGAATTGATACTGCTGGAAAGTTACAACTCGGGAGTGTTTCCGCAATTATTAGTAAGCACTGGAAGTATATTGTTTCTGATAAATGGCCTTTGCGCAAAGGTTTCATATGACTGTGGGTTTTCTAGCACCAGAGAAAAGTTTCGTCTGGCGTTACTTCCTCTCCTGGTGATTTTATTTGTTTTCTGGTGGGTAATTTTGGCGGCAGGTATCTTCAGTTTTTCACTAAGATCAAATGTTGAAGACGCCTTGCACGACGGACTTCTTGAGTCCATGTCAAGATATAAAGCCAACTTAGCAGTAAAAATTGCCTTGGATAAGTTACAGATGCAAGCCAGGTGCTGTGGAAGCAGATCATACGAGGATTGGTTCAATATAGGATGGATAAACACAGAATATGTCAACACAAAAGATCAGAAAGTCAAAGCGTAAGATAACTCAAGCAGTAAGGCTGTTTCTTCTTCTTTTTTGTGCCTTTCAACATCCCACGATTCAGAGCCATAGGTTGCCCTATTTAATAACAAGAATAGAAATGTGTCGAAAGTAAAAACACTCGAGCAAATCATGTTTTAGCTGTACCAGCTGAGCTTATGGGATGGTGAGTTCTCCGTCGTCCGTCGTCGTCGTCCGTTAACGTTTGCCTTGTGAACACTCTAGCACCTTCAATATTAATCGGATCTTAACAAAGTTTACCAAGATCTTTATACCAATGAAAGATCGGAAAAGTTCGAAAACCAGCCAGATCGGATTAGTTTCACTGGAATTATGGCCCTTGATTTGCTGAAAAATGTTCGTTTTTCAATTAATCAGTGGTATCACACAGCTGAACCATTATATGAGTAAAATAGACCCTGAAAAATCAGAGCTATGTGAATTTTGCAAAGTGAAAGAAACTATTGAACACTATGTATACGATTGTGACAGATTTACTAAAGAAAGAACACAGCTTGAAAATACAGTTGAACAAATTATAGCAAGAGACAGTCTGGATGTCTATCATATAAACCTACAATATGACCACTCTAACATCTTCATTTATTATTTTATCTTTACCAAACAATGAAATCTTAGACATGATCGAAAACTTGTTAGACCAGAGTTATGGTCCTTGATTTATTTAAAAATGCTGTATTTTGCCTCGCGAAGATGATAGTGCCTTTGTTTTTCATCCGATCTTTACCAGGCTTGACCAGATTGTTAATATCAATGAAAGCTTGGACAAGTTCAACAACCAGCCGAATCAGATTTGTAACCCAGAGTTATGGCCCTTGATTTAGTTAAAAATGCTGTATTTTGACTCGTTTGGCCGGATTTCAATACAACTTTGCAGTGATGATCATTATCAAGCCTAGTTATTCATATCATCTCTGTGTTCTGGTTGAATGATTTTGGCAGAGTTATGACCCTTTAAATTTTTAGTACGGACTAGTTCTCCTGAACTACTGGCCGGATTTCATCGAAACTTGTCAGTGTTGATTAGTATCAAGCTTAGTTGTGCATATCATCGCCGTGTCACTATATTTTGGTAATTGAAGACACTTTATAAAAAACTAGTTTGATTCTGCCATACCTGACACACCATCCTTCTATCCCCTACCCCATCCCACCCATCCTTGGACACTATATAGCCAGTAGAGCGATACAGGTCCTCTTGGGCCTCTTGTTTTAGTAGATATGAGTACATGTTTTACATTCTGTTTTTGTTCATCTATACAAAATATGGTGTATTCCGTGACCTGATTTGGAGAATAGAATAACAGACATGGGGATTATTTATGGCCGTTTTTGCGACGTGATCTCCCTTAATCACCTTTATGGCGTATAGTGGAATTGAGTTGTTTCCAAGTTACCCTTCTTAGTTAATAACACATACATGCAGGTATGCTTTCCCCATTTCGTTATTTGGTTTAGCATAGAACCCTCTTCAAATAGTGTTTTTGATCGATGAATTGCAAATGTCTATATAATATATATATATAATTATAAAACGTATCGAATACTAATGCATATGCTACAGGAACATGAAAGACGGCCAAATATATACAGCGAGTGTACCGTTCAGTTGCTGCAGCGTACGGTCGAAAAGCCCATGTGTCTGGCAAAATGTTAAAGAGTTCAAATCGGAAAACGGACTGACGATCTACGCAAATGGCTGTACCACAACTCTGATGGATTCACTGGAAAACAAAGTCTTGTATCCGACAGGCGTCTTTGTTTTCGTACTGTTTGGAGCTCAGGTATCTTAATTACATATCAATATCTTTAGAAGGCAAAAAACGGTTGTTATTTTTTTGGACGATCGAAGAATCACAGGAGCAATCGCTGGTTCCCGAGATATCAAACTATCATATAGTAGGCTAGCAGATCCAGAATGTGACTTAAATAAAGCGCCGTACTATAGACATGCTTTTGAGAGGTATCGTAATTTTGATAAACACGCGATACACGAACAAAATTGTTGCACAATTCAGAACTAAGATTCCATTGAATTACGTTTGTTTGTTTGAATGGTATGTTACGTCAGTTTTAGCACATGTTCGGCCATATATGACGGTAGATTTTTTTTTTTTTGGTAGAACAAGTACAGTATACCTCCCGTCATCCACAGAATCTAAAAGTGCAATTATCATTCAGGCCATATGCTCTTTTTTTTAAATTAGTATAGAACACAATTAAAAGTGTTCCCAAAGATAATCTCATTCCATTGCAGTCAAACATAATCATAGAAAGATTAGCCTGGGATCCATCCCGGCGAACAATGAACTTACCAAATAAGCCCAGTATGACGTTAACGGGACACACGGCAATATTGAAGAGATTATCAATCACTGAAATTAGCGTCTCGATTTATTTATCCTTGTATCCTGTATCATTTTGTCTTTGAACCTGCTGGCATATATAAGAAAATAAAAAATTGCGTTTCTTCATTTTTACATCCTATTCTTCAGTAGGTTTACATATGTTATTTGTGCAACATAATTAACAGTTAATACTATACAACACAATTTGTTTTATACTATTCATATAATTATTATTAATGACTAAACAAATGCAAATTATGTAGAAAAACTAATTCAGTTGACGCCGTGAGTTTTAAAAAAAGCAAGATTGCCTGTGTCCATTTAATCTAGAAATACGCATGATGTGTTTGTGTATTTACTAATAAAGTCATACTAAGATAAATCCGTGTGTTGTAGGTGCTTATAACAATCCTGATGCGGTATCTTCAAACGTCAATCCAGAGCGCCCAGGAAGAGGGTGACCCCGAGGGCCCGGGTATGGGATATCTGTTACCCGGTCTGTGCCCCGCTGGTTGTAGTAGTGGGGACCCGGACAAATACGTGAAGGCTGGAGGTATGTATCACAATACACACACAAAGTTAATGCATAAAGTTCGTTCAAAAACAAGTCACATTTTAAAGCTTGCATACATTACATGTCCTTGTTCTTTCCCTTTTTTTAACTTGCATTTGTGTAAGCATTAATATTACCTTTTAGAATTAATTAAATCAAATTGTTTTTGAATATTATTAACGGATGATTATATTACACCAATACTATACTCATTTGCAAAAGTAAGTGGGCACTGAATTTTGTTAAGATTTAATTGTATAAAGTTATTTTAGAATTAAATTGACATATTCCAAAATGAATACGCCATGTTTGGTACCAACGTTTTTATCATTCTATTGCTAATATCATGTTGTAATTTGTTTTTCAATAGGTCGAATTATTAAGGGACTGTCGCTTGATAAAGAGGATAGGGTGTAAAGTAAAAAATTCAAAATGTCCAGTTTCTTTTGCAACCGAGTATATATTATGTGATGGAATAACGAAGAAAAAATAAAAAAATAATTATATGAAATCAGGTTTAAAGTCAAACTGATACTAGATACATACATCCGGGTGCTTATTTTAAATCTTGATAAAAAACTTCAAGATTGTCCTGTGTCCCTTTAAAATGATACCCGTGGTATAATGAAAGCAGTCCTTTGAATCTGCAGATATGGAGTTTCTCTGCTAGCTATAATTGGACTCATTTTATTGTAGCCCTTGACCGAATGCGTGGAATAGAACCAGCCGATACAACAGACCGATCGGCAGACGACACAGCTGTTGACATGGATGAAACTTTCGACGGGTTTAGTGCCGGCGTTTATGCCACGGGGGGAACACACATGCCTGACGATGGTGGCGGCGGAGGTGCTGATGACGATGATGGTGCGAGTGCTAAAAATAAACAGAAAAGCAAACAAAAAGACAAAAATAAATCTCAACCTAAGGACAAAAAGAAAGAAAAGTCTAAATCTCCAAAATCTCCCAAGAAAGAAAAGACACCAAAGAAAGAAAAGTCTAAATCTCCAAAATCTCCCAAGAAAGAAAAGACACCAAAGAAAGAAAAGTCTAAATCTCCAAAATCTCCCAAGAAAGAAAAGACACCAAAGAAAGAAAAGTCTAAATCTCCAACTTCTCCCAAGAAAGAAAAGACACCAAAGAAAGAAAAGTCTAAATCTCCAACATCTCCCAAGAAAGAAAAGACACCAAAGAAGGAAAAATCTAAATCTCCTAAAAAAGCAAAGTCACAAAAGAAGGAAAGATCAAAATCTCCTAAAAGAGCAAAGTCACCAAAGAAACCCAAACCACCGAAGAGATCAAAGTCCCCAAAGAGAGCAAAGTCGCCAAAGCGTGGTTCAAAGAAGAGAAAATAGAGAATACATGATTGACCATTGATGTATACATGATCGTTCTGATTTTTCAATATATGATCTTGATTTTATTACAAATTATATAGCGGTGTCCCTTTTTTTTTCTTCTTTTTTTTTTTTTTTTTTACATGTAACACCAAATACACGTTATATGGTCAACAAGTGTACTTATGTTGTACTGAAAAACGCGTTCCCAAACGGAGAATGGAATCCTGGTCGCCACAACGGTGCGAGGTCATCTAAATCACTAGACCATTTTGACCGATTGCAGGTCGCCACCGTGGAGCGTTGGTCAAACAAACCACAATGTCAATGTGATCGAATTCGGGTGGACACGGTAGAGCGCGGTCAAACAAACCACTAGGTCAATGTGATCCTATCTGAGAAACCAACGTGGAGCGCGGTCAAACAGACGACAAGGCCACTGTGAACAATTTCCGGTCGCCACATTGGAGAGCGACCAAACAAATCAATAGAAGAATGTGATCAAATTAGGGCCGCTACGGTGAAGCGCGGACAAACAATACACGATGTTCTTATTGTTTGGTGCTCTTGTTTCAGCCAAAGGTTTTTCTGCAGTAACTTGAGCAATTTAAATAATACGTACATCAGTTTATATCACTAGAACTGGCAATTTTAGTGGTAAATAAAACTACTTTACTTTTGAAAATCGGTTGAGAAATAAATATTTTATAGCCAAAATGATTATTTGATGGGGCTTTTCCTATATGTAAATTGCTTGCTGATGGGACAGCAGAAAATTAAGAAATTTCAAATAACTTCAGTAATCCTTCATATTTTGCTATACAACTTTCAGGATGTCTTAACTTACTAATATCCAACAATTTAAAACAATTTTTGGATAACAATTCTAAAAAAAAAACATTTTTCAAATGTTTCATGCAGCAGAATTTTGCATTGAAAATGACCAATCAAAAACAGCTTTCGCGCATGTAATTTTTATTTCTCAGCCGATTTTGAAAAGTAAGGTATTTTTATTTAATAAATAGAACATCGTTTACTGTGAATTATCGTTTTATATATCACGGTTTGGAGTTCAATTGTAAACAATAATTTCACGAACCCGAAGGGCGAGTGAAATTATTGTTTACAATTGAACGACAAACCGTGATATAGTATAGATAATTCACCGTAAACGATGTTCTATTTCTATTCTAATTCCCCTAAAATGTGAAAATAACGCACACATCTGAAATCTGCTTGCTCTCCTAACGTTGCATACGTTACAATGCGCAATGCGCAGTGCTTATTCTCCTAACGTTGCAAAAATTAGTGATATATCTTCAATATAACGAGATATTTTAAACTAGGCTATATAGTGCGGGTGTATTAGAATTACCACTAAAAATGTCTGTTTCACTGATATACAACTTATTTAGGTACGAGTTATACTTTGTCTGAAAAGTCAAAAAACCTTTGGCTGAAACAAGCGCCCGAAACAATAGTGTTTAACACTCAGGTGGCACGGGTTGCAACAGTTGACATGGGAAAAGCTTATTATTATTATTATTATTATTATTATTATTATTGCTTGCATAATTGCTATGTTTACTGTGTAACTAACAATTGAAGATTGATCTTTGTATGACTGAATTCTCAATAATGATTAAATAAATAAAAAAGCGCCGTGTTGTACTTTACCCAAAAATACGTTACGCATGCACATTTTGATATTTTTCTCACCATTTCAATACTTAGCAACCATTCGTCGGTAGAATTGTAACTCTCGACATATATGGTGTTTCTTGATTTATACAGTCTCAATGAAGGGTATAAAGTCTAAACCCAGTATACTACATGCGGCTAGTATAAGTTCATTTCAAATAGTCAATAGCGAAACCGAAGCGCTGAGGTGTGAGAAGGTTAACAGCGGAATGCCGTTAACCCCTCGACCACGGAGATGCTCAATCTGATGTAAATAATCACTGAAGTATCACATGTAAATCAGCATCCGACAAGAAAGAAAAAAAAATAACGAAAAGATCAGATGGAAAAAGGACTATATCGTTTTTCAATAAATTAAGAACAGAACAGAATTTTATTTAACTTGTACATAGTACCTCGTTGGTCAACATGGTTTACACAATACATGATTTTAAGTGAACAATATAATACAATTATTATACAAGATTTTGTACAATTTATGAATAGCGAACAACAATATTGAAACACAAATAACAAGAAACAGCATGCTTTATAACATGTTGAAAAGTGATTATACAATACATATACCTTATAGTATAGAATTTTTAAACTGGAATGCTTAATAAAATAGTTCTTTGGTCAAATGCTCTTTTGAATATTTGGCCAAATTTATTAGTTCTTTTTTATTTTCAGATTTCATTAATTCACAGAATTTCATAAAGCTCGGACGTTTATAATATTTTTTAATATAAAACTGCTTCCTATATCATGAAAAGCAGGGGAAATTGTAATGAAATGATATTCATCTTCTATATCGTTTCTTTCATTTCTTTCTATTCTATTTCGTCCATATCTACCTTGCTCAGTTCTTACATATTTTTCAAATGCAAACTCATTTTTAAAGTATTTATACGAAAACAATGCACCACTATTATCAACATTTTCTTGCCATTTTTTAATAAAACAATAATTCTTCTTTTAAAAATTAAACAAAAAATATGTTGGATTAACGCTATGTGGGTTTAACCACTAATTAAGTAAGGGCCACAACTCTGGTGATACTAAACTGATTTATCTGATTGTCAAGCTTATCCGAGCTTTCGTCAATTATTTGATCACACAGTTGTACCTATCTTAACAGACCGTTCCAAAATATGGGGGAATGAAAATCTACATATAATAGAGAAAGTACATACATATTTCTTAGAAAAATAAGCAACGCTCGAACGAGTATCCTTATACATATGTATATGCTTTATGGCGAACCGAGACGTTACCCAGTTAAGTTACAACTGACATAAAAAGTAGAATGATTAGCTTTTTGAAAACAATTATAACAGGTAAAGAAAACAATTTTTCCCACCTGATCTATCTTAAACCTTACCATGAATACAAATGGATTAAATATACATACACACTATCTTAAATGAATCGGAAGGACCGATTTGTGACTGACCCAATCCGCACTTCGTCTTAATTCATTAAACGAACACTAACTGATCAATTCAGACAAAACTGGAATAACCAACTGACACTTTCAAATAGAGGATTTATTTATAACACATTCCAAAAATCTCTAAAACTCGAGCAGTACTTATCATTTTTTTAGCGTCTCATATTAACCTGTTTACGTTTAGAACTGCCAACCATCACTTCCCCGTAGAATCAGGGAAATGGGACGGTACCCAGTTTTCAAGATCGAACCCGTAATAAATTAAACGAAAATGAAATAGGGGATGAATATCATTATTTATTTAAATGCAGTCTTTTTAAGACACACAGAGAAACTTTCATCGAAGAACATTATTTCCCACCAAACGTGCACTCATTTAAACCATTACTACTGATGTCCGACCACTTTTCGGCACATGTATAAACTTTTAATAAAATAATATTTAAACCATATGTAGTTGTTTCATTTACAACAACCATACGAAGGCTTAGCCTTGTGTACACAATATACGATGAATTTAAAGTTGAGAAACCCCACTAGACACGTGACTGTAAAAAAATACTGTGTAAAAAACACGCATTCTTTGTCACCAGCCCGCAGTTTTCGTGATCTTGTTAATATTATTTAAACAAAGACATTTCCTTCATTTTAAATTCTATTTTTTTCCCATAAGATTTTATTAATCAAGGGTAGTGATGAAAGCTTACTCACCTGCATTACTTATTTACAGTTCTAGGACTGATCCGAGTTTTCTCTGTTACAGAGAATCTCTATAATTCATCCATGTAATTAACTGATCCCAGAGCAATAAAATACCCATTTTCACACAGCAGGGCATCAGATAAGCGCATTAAAAAAATTAGAAATAAGTTGGTGTAACAAAATGCTATCTGCAAATATAGATAAGGCAGTGACATTTAATTCTGCATGGACACAGTTTTAGCTCATTAAGCTGGCATATTAGGTGATTCGGTCCTAGAACTGTTTACAGGTTGCTTCGTTGAGGTTTAAAAAAGATCGACTTGACCCATTTTTTTTAAAAAAAAAAGGGTTTTATTTTATCATTAAAACTGATATGACAATGTTAAGTGACTTATGATGCAATGTCTGTTTTTAAGAAAGACAATTGCTGTTTTAAAATAAATTTATTTATCCTCTGCTGTACTATTTGAATTGAAAGTATAATTGAAACCACCGAGTTCCTTAATTTGTTTAATCATAGTTTAACGTCCTTTTTTTCCAGCACATTTATGAACACATATATACCTCCCGTGAATTATCTGGATGTACGGCTTTGGCATGGAAAATGAAAAACTGCATACTCCATCTCACCTATAGCGGAGGTCCCTGTCCAAAATCCGCATTCATTTAATTTTAAAATTATCCGCACCTCGTTGTCCTAAATCCCCATTCGTTTAATTTTGAAATTAATTTTAAAATTATCCTTCCCTGAATGAAGAATGAAGTTAAGAAACAATGTTAATACATTAATTATTTGGCAGTTAAACTAGCTCGTATTCATTGCATTATCATGATAAATGTGTACCAGTGTATTGATACATAAGCGTAGGAACAGGAGGGGTGGAAGCAGGAGGGGTAGCCAGGAGGGGTGGAGGCAGGAGGGAGGGGCATTAATCTGAGAATTTGGGGGGGGGGGGGGGGGGGGGGGGGGTGCGCGCAGTGGGAGGGGTATTTCGCTAAATTATGTGTTGAGAAATGTGCAATGTGAATATGTAACAAATATATTAACTATGTGATATAAACTAAAAATGGCATTTTAAATTAAAATAGTGAAAAGGCATTTTTTATAAAAAGAATGAGAAATGATTTTAAACTGGCCGCCATTATGCTGCCCCAGACCGACAGTTCCTGTGATGCAATGGGTGTGCTACACCTGAAACGTCCCGACGTTTGCTTTGATATCACTGTATACACTATCTTCAATACACGATGATAACATGCTAGATACGAGTATGTATATGATATGCCTAACAAAAGATGATGTGATTTCTACATGCAGTTTCCTGTATTTAGTGCTTTTTCAAGATTTTCAGTTTTAAGCATACCATTGATTTGTTCCATTAACATGCCTACGTCAGTTGTTGGTAGTTTCCAAATGTCTACATAGGCAACTGTCTCGGTGTGCCTCAGCGTACCTACGGGTCTGAATTAACGGTTCTCTTAAACATGCCAATAGTAGAGATCTACAATAGCTGAATTAACGGTACTCTTAGACATGGCAATAGTAGAGATCTACAATGACTGTATTAACGGTACTCTAAGACACGGCAATAGTAGAGATCTACAATAGCTGAATAAACGGTACTCTTAGACGTGGCAAAAGTAGAGATCTACAATGACTGTATTAACGGTACTCTTAGATATGACAATAGTAGAGATCTACAATGGCTGAATTAACGGTACTCTTAGACGTGGCAAAAGTAGAGATCTACAATTACTGTATTAACGGTACTCTTAGACATGGCAATAGTAGAGATCTACAATAGCTGAATAAACGGTACTCTTAGACGTGGCAAAAGTAGAGATCTACAATAACTGTATTAACGGTACTCTTAGACATGGCAATAGTAGAGATCTACAATAGCTGTATTAACGGTACTCTTAGATATGACAATAGTAGAGATATACAATGGCTGAATTAACGGTATGGCAATAGTAGAGATCTACAATAGCTGAATAAACGGTACTCTTAGACGTGGCAAAAGTAGAGATCTACAATGACTGTATTAACGGTACTCTTAGACATGGCAATAGTAGAGATCTACAATGACTGTATTAACGGTACTCTTAGACATGACAATAGTAGAGATCTACAATGGCTGAATTAACGGTATGGCAATAATAGAGATCTACAATAGCTGAATTAACGGTACTCTTAGACACGGCAAAAGTAGAGATCTACAATAGCTGAATTAACGGTACTCTTAGACACGGCAATAGTATAGATATACAATAGCTGAATTAACGGTTCTCTTAGACACGGCAATAGTAGAGATCTACAATAGCTGAATTAACGGTATTCTTAGACATGGCAATAGGAAATGGAGAAACTGTTTACACTAATTTATGACGTAGTATAACTGTGTCTACTTGTATATACCAAACTAGACAAACCTTACTCTACATCATTCCTTTATCTCTCCTTTCTTTTTTCCTTTAAACGTCTCTTCTTATCTTCTTTCTCTTCATACCCTACTAAACTGTTTCACTGGAAACATATATGTGTTAAGCTAAAGACTGTATGATCAATATATTACATGCAAAGGTTCCCAGAAACTGAACTTGACCGATGAAGAGTCGTACACATTTTTCAAATCAATATTACAAAATAACACAAAACTTCAGGTGTCAAGGCCAGGCTCGGGATAGATTATATGAGTTGATTAGTTGTTTAACATATAACTTGCAAATGTAAATCTAGTGAAATAAAATATTAAATTAAAAAAAAAGAAATCTACAAAAGTAGATATCTACTAGAGCAGAATTAACGGTACTCTTAGACATGACAACAGTAGAAATCTACAAAAATAGATATCTGCTAGAGCTGAATTAACGGTACTCTTAGACATGCCAATAGTAGAAATCTACAAAAGTAGATATCTGCTAGAGCTGAATTAACGGTACTCTTAGACATGGCAATAGTAGAAATCTACAAAAGTAGATATCTACTAGAGCTGAATTAACGGTACTCTTAGACATGGCAATAGTAGAAATCTACAAAAGTAGATATCTACTAGAGCAGAATTAACGGTACTCTTAGACATGGCAATAGTAGAAATCTACAAAAGAAGATATCTACTAGAGCTGAATTAACGGTACTCTTAAGCGTGACAATAGAAGCGATCTATTATGTTCTGTTCTTGTAAACTTATTAAATATTCTGTACTCGATATGTAGTGCGATCATATCATGGTAAACTAGTTTCTCTGTGTTCTTCTTAGCCACAGTTTCTCCACACAACTTTCCTCAGATCGATACATAGATCGTATTATTGATGTAATCTCCTCATACCATTCATCAGTTATCGGTGTGCAAACGAGCGGGTCCATTATCAAAGGAGCATTGTTCCCTAAGGACATTTATGTATGGAATATATCTGGTATACATTTGTATTCAGTGAAGCAACTATTGCTTTTATTGGTTTATTGATCGAAAATATCGACCAACGAGTTATATACGAGTTATCACTTTTCGAAGATGATAAACAAAGTGAACACAAAAAGTGACTTCCGCTGATGTTGATGCTGATTGTCTAGACAGCAAAACAGGAAGAATTTAATGATGTTTTTAAGAATAATTAGATACATAAAGATGTTTTTGAAAAGTTTAGTACACAAGGGAGTTAGGCCCCTTTTTCTTAAAACATGCATTTTGGTCACAAAAACAAATTAAATCTACGAAAATTACCGAAATTTGTCCGAGGCAATATTCTCTTTATGTTCCTTACCAAAAAAAACACACAAAAACAAACATAACACATATACATATTGTGTAGATGGCAGCTTTTGATTATCAACATTCATCAAATTACCTCCCTTTAACATTTCCATATCATCCATACAAGATATTGCTTGGCAAATTTGAAACTGTTTAATGAGATATTTAGTACTCACTTAAGTGTGCTTACAAACATCAAACATTGTTTTATTAAAACGCCGTTTAAGCTTGTATACTGGCCTATGGAAATACCAGCAAAAACGTCGGAAGTTTCTTTTTTTGTTCAGTATATAAAGTTAATGCGTTCTAAATCATTTCGTCTCTACCCATTCAACAATTCATAACATTTGAACAGTTTAATCATCTCTGATTTTTTAAATATATTTCAGTTATTTCGTGTGTCCGTGCGTCCTTAGGTTCGTTTAGATTTTATACAAAGTGTTATGTGTATGCTTGTAAATTGTAAACAAGAGATGTAAATCAACCAAAACTCAAAACTTACAAATGAAAACCATCATAGTATACTTCAGTTTTATATAAAATGGGTATAATTAAAATAATAAACCGCATATTAAGTTCGGTTGAATTATTATTTATAAAAATGTTACGACTCTGTGTATTTTTTTTGTTTCACCAATACTAATTCACATGGGTTCATATTGTAAGAAGTTGTACACATCATTAAATGAAAGTGCCGTAAGATCGAAAAAGAAGAAATTAGTATAGCAATAAAGCATTATATGACTTAATATTATTGATTTATGTAGCCGAGTCGTCGAGTTTTCCTGACCAAACTATTTCATAAACATTACAAAAATCAAATATATTTTTTATGAGGCCTAGTTTAGCGCATGTGTACATTGAAATGTAACTGAAAGACATTATGATGGCTTGACTCGTATTTGGATTGACGCCATTATTCATCCAGATTGCCCCCAGTACCTTTAAACTATAATTATTCCCTTGAAATAATAATTATAGTCAGGTTTCCTTTAATTAGCTTAAAGGCTATTGGAAGTCGAGTTTGACATAGGATTTATCGATCGATAAAATTAGCATTGTTTGATTGGCGATGATATTGGAATAAAATACGGCTTTATGTGTCACACATCAAATGTATACAGTTTTAGATTTTCTTAAAATATAAACATATGCAGTTTCTTTGTTAACACAAGTGTTATACATTTTGCCATTATCGTTAACATAACCTTGCCGTTCGAGATCAAACTTGCACAAACCAAACAAAAAAGAGACCGAAAACAATTGAACCGTGAACGGACTAAAACCAATATAGCTGATGATTAAGTATTGGAAATACGGGATTATACTGCGGTAATAGTGAAATTCGACCATTCGTGTAGTTAAGAGATTTGATATTATTGGTTCTGTTTCTGAACTTGCATGTATAAGGCCTGACTATTGAGTATGATATGTTTAAGCGTACAGTAAAAAAGTGTGATTGGTGATTTTCGGTTTAATTATTTTTCGATGGAAGAAAATAATGATCTAGAAAAGTGGAATTCGGACGATTTAAACGATCAAAGAAACGAAACGAGATGCGAGAACGAAAATAAACAGATTAACGAAACACATATCACTGACGATGAAAATAATAAAGGGACGAAAAAGAAAAGAAAAAAGAAACGATACACGGAGACGGATACTTCACGAAATAATGACGTTAGAAAGCGGAGAAAAAGGCGATCCCCAAAAGACACGGAATACAATCTGGAAGATGGGCCAATATCAACAAACGTGCTTTTTGGTTTTGAGATTGAAAGATCACTTCATGATTCGAAAGTTAGAACTAACAAAAGAAGAGAAGAACATATCAGTAACGAGTCTGAAGAACGTGTAAATGATGAACAACAATTATTACTCATTGGTAGATTACCAAAACTTCCTGATGAAAATAAAGAACCGTCTGAGCTTTACGAAAATTATGGACGTGACTGCTGTGATAATAATGATAAAGAAAATGAAACACAGAAAGACCCACAAGATCCAAAAACAGAGAGAACAGGCAAATCTGTAAGGCAAATCTGTAAATTTGTGAAGGGTGTCTCTAGTCCCATTAAAATGATCAAGAACCGCGATTTATTGACGAAAATAGGAACAAAAAAGGAAAAAAGAAAAGGAAACGTATTTGCTCAGACTGCAAAAGGCATCATCGAAAGTTGGAATTTTGTCTGAAAAAGTGCTCCCCACCCTTTACGAGGTGTGGATTTTACCAAAAAAGAAGAAGCGCATGAGGTTAAAAGTGAATCCACAGAAGTCGCCATACCGAAGAGCCCCTCAAAACGAAAGGAATCAGACGAAACAGAACATTTTCCGGAACCTATCCGACTTTGTAAAGTGATAACACGTTTACCCCATGACATCATTTTGTAAGTATTTGCTAATTTACAGGGCATAATATGTTACATAGTTGTTCACATTTCCGGTTGTATTCTGCCTCGCTACACATATATAATGGACTGTTGCTTGCTCTTTAGAATTAAGACCATACCATTTATATGACAAAGGGGAGTGTCCTTGGGGGGAAATGACTGATCAGCAGCAGGACTCATTGTTAAACCCTGATCACGCTGCTCGAATTACTCGCAGGCTGATCTGGGGTTTACAATGGACAAAAGAGGCTATTAAAATACGTGTACTAAATATTCGAAAAAAATTGAGTACGACTTTTTAGGGACATAGATTGAACATAATTATGAACATTGATATAATTTGTTTGAAAATACTTATAAGTGCTAGGTAAGGATGGGATTCTCAAACATGAGTGTTATTTGATCATTTTTTGTTCGAAGTATCAGAATTACCTCCAATACCTTTAATATGACTTATTTCTTTATAACAAACGTATTGCCTTTGAACAAATGTAATGTTTGGCATTGACAATAATTGCGCATTCTCGTCATCGTTTTAAAACCCGCTGAAATAAGTTCACAAACGATTGGTTATTCTCAAACAAACACATTCCAATTTTCGTAATTTTAAAATTACCCTCCCTTTTCTTTGAAATGAGACCGATTTTCGATAACCTATAAATGTATGTTTCGTCACATTGCTTTACTTTGATCACCGACTTGGTTTACAAATGACTTTGTAGCATTATTAATGGTCACATCTATATCACTTTATCATTGGACCCCGAACATACACGGCTTTGTATCTCGGAAATGAACATGCATTCTATGTGCTAAATTTGTTTTGCTCAGTCTATATCCATTGTTATGTATTATGTCATAAAATTAAATAGATTAGTGCTATTATATCAACATTTAACAATGTGTCTAACTAGCGTGTTTAACCCCGTACTTATGTCTTTACTACGGCATACGATTTCAACCAGAATAGCACAATAAGCTTTAATACCATGTTCTTAAAGCGAACAAAACGTATATGGATCATACGAGTTTATAGGGACTTAAAAATATGTTACACGCCTTAAGTTATGATTTGTAAGTCACGGACGTAGAAAGAGGGTGGCTAGGGCAGGTTGGTAGTGGGTAATTATGGGGTGTATCCGAGGGGCAGATCCATCAATGCTCATACTGTTTTTTTGGGGCGGGGGTGGAGGGGGAGGGGTGAGGGGGAGGTAAGGTGCAGACAAACTAATGTTAAGACTAGGGGTCAAAGTACTTTGTCATGTCCACAAATTTCCCCCGCCCCGCACAAACACCCGCGTAATTACAGGCCGCAAATAATTCGACCATTATCTGTCTTGGTGTTTAAAAAGTGCACATTTTGGATAAATTTTTTCGCATAATCATTATCTATATTTCAGACCACTTTACGTTTCTCTTCGATATGATGATGATTAGTGAGTTGATCAGTGTTGTGTAGTTAAGAATGTTTATAGACCGTCCGCCAACTAATACGTCGAGGTCACCCTGACGCGATGGGGCACTATAGGAGTCTGGTCTTTTCTAGATGTGTATGTAGGTTGATACTGGTGCTGCTGTGTTGCTGTGTAGTCGCTTTCTCTTGTAGATATGTAGGTAGATGTCGCGTTTCGCTCTGTGGTTCTGGGCTTGTGGCGGTGATGTGGGGGATCTGGAACGACGTCTAGGTGGTGTTGCTACGCTACTGGGCGATCCCCTTTAGGGCCACACCTGCCAGTTGCAAACCTGCGTCCCCGTGGTTGAGGCTATTAGCAACTAACGGTAGGATAGTTCTATTACTCTTCTGGCACGCAGGTTGATTATGGCTCACTTCGCTCCGTGTACAGCGCCAGGCTTCACCTCCAGTATAGTTGTTCCTGGCGCTGTGTCCAAGTCTCGCGGGACGAAGGAGACATCTTCACTCTCGGTCAATCAGCAATCATTCCGTTAGTACTGCATCATATAAGCCAGTGACTATTATACTAAAAGTCAAGACCAGATCCGCAAATCCTAGTCGTATTTCTTTGTAGGATGTGCTGGCAAGGGCAACATCAGTAGGTCACCCTCACATGATTCTCTGACAGTGCCTCACGCTGCGACGTGCACGCGGTGAAGATTCAGGTGGTTGATGATGACTAAGGGAACAATTACCTTTTTTATACACGCATCACAGTCTTTGAATTAAAATGTTTGTGTCAATAGCCCGAATTCTTATATACTCATTGAAAACCTTGTACATTTCTACCTTTAGCCCGGCTACATAAATTACAAAAAAACAATCACTAGCTCCGAATGACATGTATACTAGCCGGGCTTCGGGCTAATGGATTAATCGAAGACTGCTCATACGAATGGACAGGGGGCATAATCTCGTTATCCATGTCCGTCCAATCCGTCCGTCCGTCCGTCTCGAAAAGTGAGTGTATCTATCTCCTTCGACAGCTTTGAACCGATTGTTTCGAAACCTTTACCGGATACTTACGATGATTCCAAATATATTTATATCGATACGGCGTCAAATCTGACCTTGTATTAACTGGAGTTCGCCTATTTTCGTCAACATTATACGGTTTCTTTTTTTCGCAGATTGTTTTATCAGTGGGATCATTCGTGTCCATGGACTAACTTTTAGTTTTTGTTTATTTGTTTCTCTTTTTGTTTGTCAGAAAATTTGGAGAAACCCAATGCTAACACATAGTGCCCTTCACGGACCCCCACCTCAATAACTTTGCTACTGTCACAAAAAACAAGCTTATAAAACATGTAACTGTTACCGATTTAACTATATATACGTTATAATTGGCCTATATAATACGTTATATTGGCTGTTAAAGCGAATTTACACCTTTTAACCCGTGTGCTTGAAATAATGCTTCGATAAATACACATTCCAGATAATACCGGTTTTATATATTTCAATCTAATACCAAGGTTTTATATATTCTATAGGCCTATAAATATATATATAACGTCATATAACTCTGAACGCCAAAAGAAAGACACCACTTTTATAATTTTAATATTGTTTGTGTTTTGGTTTATTGTTATTTTTTGGTTTGTGTGTGGGGGCATTTTAAAATTAGTAATGGGTGAATTCTCTCCCGTTGAAAATGATTACAGGGATCAGCTGCGCACATGCAAATAGATTAGGTTATGCTTTTTGGAAACAGTAAAGATGACAATTTGTACGTACAAAAAGCGCCTTAGAGGGACTAAAAGACTCCCCATTTAGAAAGAAAAAAAGTTGAGGATAAACGCGTTTTGTACTGCATTTTATTTTTAAATTGGTCGCGTTTTGTCTGCAAATATTGACGCTATTTTGTCCACACGAAGCGCTTCTTTTGTCCTCACAAATGAATGCCCTTTGTATCGGACCCGCCGACAAAACCCGTTCATTTTTGTAGACAATACGCCCCGTGCGGACAAAAAGCGTCAATTGTTGGAGAGAAATTGAGCCGTGCTAAAAAAACACACCCATTTTAGAGAGAAAATGTGGACAAAAAAGGCGACCAAGAAGAAAAAAAAAACGACAGAAACAAAACCTGACATAAAGCCCCGTGCGGACAGAATGCGTCGTCACACACGTTCTCGTACTCTTGTACGGTTCCCCACCCCCACCGCCACCTCCCGACCCTCCCAACCCAACCCCTCTCCTGCCCCCACCCGACCCTTCCGACATATAATGTGTTTTAACGTTA